>JAPKLY010000048.1:666647-719197 GCA_026898435.1 Prunella vulgaris
ATATATATATAAGGTTCAATACATTTAATCTCATCATCCTAATCGCCATCATCATCTTCTTTCTCTTCCTCTCCACTCTCAATCATTATCATTTTTGAATTTGAAGTTGTCCACAATAAGATTGATATCTTCTTCAAGAACTATTGTTTGAGTCTCTTGCACCTCATGAAATGTGTGTTCAAGTTGTGCGGTGTCTTCCTTGGATAAATTAGAAAGTTCCATCAAAGACCTTGTCATAATTTTGCAAATTGTCCTTAAGTGTGATCTACTTGACTTCGGATATCTACAATATATATGTAGGAAATATGCACCTGATGACTGAAATATAATAAATAGTATGAACGGAAAATCAAGGCTCGTAAAGAACACTATTTCCTTAAAATAAAATATGTCCCTCACTATAGGTGCTTCGTGAATCTATGGGACACTTGTTTTCAAGGATACAACGACTTATAGCAACGATATAGGACAATGCTCAAGAATCTCATATTTCTACATTTTCTACATTTATATGGACATCTAATCCTACTAAAACTATCCAAACAATTTGGATAAAAAAAATGTGAACAAAATAAATTCTTCAATTTTATTGCAAAAGAGATGGTTGATGCCTCCTCTATCATATGAGGCATTAAGTACATTCAACCACGATGTAAAAGTTTTTACGTTTTAAATTAAGATTATATCACATGTTAATTCTAAAAAATTATAGATTTTTTTATTGTAAACAAACATATCCATATTCTTTTCCACAAAAATTAAATACAATAATCATATATCAGTCATACTAGAACTTATCAAATACATCTACATCACATGTTCATTAAAAAATTTAGGCATAGTTTTGACTATAAATAGACATATCCATATTTATTTTTCACATAATCCCAATTTAACCATATATCAATCATACTAAACTTACCAAATAAATAAATCAAACTCTTTATCTAACAAATTTTACCAAAAACAAGAGATTTAAATGGTAAGAGTGTGAAAACATACAATGAGGTTGAAACAACGACCACAATATGATATAGACCTATTCGATTAATACTGCCACTTTAAAATAATATTTGTCATAGATTGAACGAAGGAAAAATGAATTTATATAGGTTTTATTTTGTAAAAATGGAAGAAAGAAAAACAAAATCTGAAGTATAACTCAAAATTAGCGATTGCCTAAAATAATTAACGACCGTCTTGGCGGTCACAAATCACCAAAATCACATTCGATTCATTATTGCCCAACAACTCATGATAAGACTAATGGAAGTTGCTGATTTAATTTTTAAAATAGCGACTGCCTATGATTGTAAAAATATAAAAAATGTCGTCATTTAACATTTTCGTTAATGATGGTTGTCGATCGCTCTAACTAAATAGAAACAAACGGTCTCAAATCAGTCGCTAATTTTTCACTTTTGACCAGTCAATACAATCGATCACTAATTGATTACTAATGCATAAGATTAGAGATCAATTTGAAGACGGTCACTAATTCTGTTCCCTAATTCGCAAATTTCTTTTAGTATTATTAATTTCGAATATAAGAACTAAAGAGGAGCATACTCTCAAATTTTAAGTTTTCACCGCTAGGTTATCCCTAGAATTTAGATATGTAGATTACAATGCTGCTTATGATAGTATTACTAATTATGTAGCTAAAAATTCATTTGGAATCATCAAACAAATAAACTGGAATTTAATCGTAATTTGAGGAGGATGTAAGGAGTATATTTATGAAATATTATATTATTTATTACTAGAGTAGGAATTCCTCTATTAGTACAATGAGGACATTATAAGTTTACATGAGAAGTGATGTGTCAGTGTCTCACTAATCTAACCTAATTTAGTGACAAGTGTCATTACACTTTTCATTATAAGTAGACAACTAATTCTAGCTATATATTTAACATTGATTTTGTCTAACTACACTTACTGCTCTCTCCTCTGGCCCTTTATCTAGGCCGCGATCAACTTTGTCTTGTATTCATTGAGCTTTGTTGACTGTTATACCAGGTAGCGAGCAAATTTGGGTTGTTGGTAGTTAATTCTCAAAGGGAAGAGCACCTCTTGGTGTCCTTACACTAATGTTGCTCGCTCCATAGTGTTGATGCGTCCAGCAGCTCGTGTTTTATTGAACGACAGGCTTCATATATATCTTGATCATTTCTTACTTGCGTGGTATGTATCTTTCTCGCCCATTGTTAAACTTGCTCGCTAATATTATATTCTTGTTCACCCATCAACAACTATCCTCGTTCATTAAAAATTCATAAATTCTTAAATATAATATTGCACACCGTGCATTATACCCAGATAAAAATTCGCGGATCCTTAGTGGGTCAAACAGGGTAAAATAAAATTTTCAAGGAAAAAATCCCTCCAGTCCCAAAATATATACTACATGAACATATGTTTGATACTATAAGGCAAAATGTGTGTTACTACATCTTTAAAAAAAATTATACTTTTAAAGTAACAATAAGGATAATATGTATTTTTACAAGAACAAATATGTATTTTTTTAACTTATTTTTTATTTTATTAATAATTTTATGTTGATAATATGTTGTTAATCTAATAATACCTTGTGTTACCATCTCAGCAGTCCCAGAATGTATACTACTTTAACATATGTGTGTTATTATAAGGCAAAATGTATGTACTACTTATTAAAAAAATTAATTTTTTGTAATTTTAAAGTAACTATAAGGATAATATGTATTTTTACAAGAACAAATATGTGTTTCTTAATTTATTTTACATTTTTATTGATTTTATGTTGATAATATGACGTTAATGTAATAAATACCGTACATGTGTTACTAGACATTCCCAGAATGTATACTAAATAAATATATGTGTGTTACTGTAAGACAAAATGTGTGTTAATACATCTTGAAAAATTAATTTTTTATACTTTTAAAGTAACTATAAGGATAATATGTATTTTACAAGAACAAATATGTGTTTCTTAATTTATTTTTCATTTTTTATTGATTTTTTATGGTGATAATATGTTGTTAACGTAATAATATCTTATATGTGTTTTATATCTCGGCAGTCCCAAGATGTATACTACAATAATATATGTGTGCTACTGTAAGCAAGGACGAAGATATCGATATCGATGGAAATATCGGTACCTTAAATTTATGGATATATCGGTGGAATATCGTTATCGGTAAAAAATAGAAAACATACGAAAATTTTGTTAAAAAAATGGAGATTTAACATGAACTTATAGATAATGTATGGAAATTATAAAATAATAGAAATTTAACATGAAATTTAACATGTTATTACTAGCCTTAATAAAGCTGAAACAACTAAAATTGAGTGACTCAACACTAAACTAAAAATAATAATAATAAATTTTAACCGATATTTCCATGATATTTCCCGATATTTTGTAAAATTTGAACTATAATTCATCAACATCGATATCGATTTCGATATATCCCGATATTTACCGACATTTTACCGGCGAAATATCGGCTAAATTTTTCGAAAAATTCGTCCTTGACTGTAAGGCAAAATGTGTGTTACTACATCTTAAAAAATAATTATTTCTATAAAAATCAATAAATATTTATGAAAAAATAATATATTTTCTTAACACACATATTGCTTTTACATCGTATTTAAAAAGTTTGTTTCTACAAAAATAAATAAATATATGTTAAAAAACAACATTTGTTCGTACAATAGCACACATTTGGCCTTATAGTAACATAGATTTGCTCATACAGTAACATCAACTATGGGAGCGAAAATCCTGGAATTTAAAAATTGCACACGTCCGACCCAACCTTATCTAGATTAGCGAATTTTGTTATTTTGACCTTGTTGACCTGTAAATTTTTAGATTTTTCTTAAATGAATATTGCACTGTGCAATATTGTACACAAGACCCACTCGCGATCAACTTTGTCTTGTATTCACTGAGCTTTGTTGACTCTTATACTAGGTGGCGAGCAGCTTTCGGTTGTTGGTAGTTAATTCTCAAAGGCAAGAGCAACTCTTGGTGTCCTTACACTAATGTTGCTCGCTCCATAGTGTTGATGATAGCTTGTATTTTGTTGAAAGATAGGCTTCATATATATCTTCATATTTTCTTGCTCGCGTGGTGTGTGTCTTGCTTGCCTATTGTTAAACTTGCTCGCTAATATTATATTCTTGTTAGCCCATCAACAACTATCCTCAAATTAGCATACATTCCATTTTGATTTATTCCATAAAATTTTGCATACTCTCAATAAAAATAATTTTAAATCTCCACCCTCAAAATCTCTATCTCACAATCTTCAACCTATATATTTTACTTTATTACATTTTTTTTAATAATTATGCTCTAAAGTATCTAAAATTTCACAGGATTAAAATAATAATATATTGTGTGTGTAGGGGATCAGGTGGGGTGGGGTTTGTAAAGGCTGTTGGATACTCGGGTAGTGGAATTGGGCTAGGTCCCAAATGACAGCGCAACTCCACCCATCTTGGTTGTAAATCAGTACTTCCTCTGTCCCAAAAGACATAACATACTTTTTATTTTGGTCTGTTCCACAAAATGTTTGCATATCTAAAAGTGGAAACTATATATTAAACTCTACTCTCACAATACACATATAATTTTTAAAAAAAATGTACCTTTTATACATTTTTCTTAAACTACGTGCCCAAAAAACACCGCAATGTCCTCTGGGACGGAGGGAGTACTAATTTACATTTTGTGTCTATATTTTAAAAGTATCAATTATTTTACTAAAAAATATTAATTTGATAGTAATATTATATAATAAAAATATATTAGTCAATTTTAAATTATGCGAAGAAACTTATTTATAAGTGATTTAATAAGATGGGACTTGATTTGAAAATTCTTCAATCCAAATGTTAACGAGAATAAATATACTATATGTATGATAAGTAAAAATAAGGTAATCATTATTACAACTGTTATGTAGGAATTTATATTCTAGGAGATGGCATATTTTTTAAGAAAAATATATTTTATACATAATGTAGTGGCATATATGGGTAAATATATGTATAGGTTAATGAGTATGCTCATAAATCAATGTTTTTTTTTCTAATAGTGTGCAAATTTATATGGAACGTCCAAATAAGGAAAATTTGTAAATTTCTTTATGATGAAGGGAGTATCAAATTTGATTATCCTTCTTCTTTCTTATAATTATCCTCCTTTTCTTCCTATGTCTCAACTAACAATCTTTTTTAATAATTTTTTTAAAATTAGAGTACAATACTAATATATATATAATAAATATTCATTCAACATATATAAAATTAAATAAAAAATAAATTTCCATTTCTATTTTCATTAAAGAATTCTAAAAAAACAAAAGGTGCGTCTAGCATTTTATGTCTGCAAATAACCGGTCTCCTTATGTATAACACTCAACAAAATTCTTTATTGCATAAATAGTAAAAAGAAAACTTGCCAGACTTTTTGAGTTCATACAACATAGTATTCCCCTTTGCAACAAATTACGTTGTCTATAAATAGGACCAGTTATTCTGAAAATTAGAGGAATATTATTTCAAAGTAGAAAAGTGAACCTAAAGAAAAAAAAAATGGCTGCAAAACTCTTTCCAATTGTAAGCAAAGTCTACTGTTCACCTTCCGAGGTGGTTCTTTCCGTGAGGAGGCGGCCCGCCGTGGCCAACGGCGGTGGCTTCGTGGTGGCAGATTGCAACCAAGGCGTAGTGTTCAGCGTCGATGGCTGTGGAATTCTTGGCCGGAAAGAAGAGATGATTCTCCGGGACGGCGAAGGAAACCCTTTGCTGCTCATCAGGCGTAAGGTACATTTTTTCAATTTTCCTATTAATATGATATTAATTTTATCGATTTAATTAATTTAGGGAAGTTGAAAAACTTAAAAAAAAAAAAAAAAAAAAAACATACACACACGCACACCAATCTTGGGATGAATTTTTGATGGTGTTGAAATTTTTCGAAAATTGATGAAATAGTGTACTTAATTTTAAGTTTAGTATTTTTGTAATTGAAATTTCATCATGATAATTTTTTTTTTAATTAACACTTAATTATAGGAGGCATTATTGTCTTAGTTTTGTTGTTGTAATTGAAATTTTTCGACAATTGATGAAATAATGTAGTTAATTAATTTTTAAGTTTATATTTTGTTATTTTAAAGTTCATCATGACAAATTTATTTTTTAATTAACACATAATTATATATAGGACGCGTGATTGGCTTAATTTTGTTGCAGGGAGCAATAGTTGAGGCACTAAGCCTAACAAGAAAGTGGGTAGGGTTCAGCAATGACATCTTAGGATCGCTCAACAAGCTTGTTTTCACCTTAAAACAGCCGAATTCGTGTTTTTCAGACAAAACTCCGATCAGAATCTCCGTCGAATCCAAGGAGAGGTTTGAGGTACGCGGGGACTTCCCCGGACGATCTTGCAGCATTGTCACTTCCAGAGGAGACGTTGTAGCCCTGGTAATATAAATCAATGATCCAATTTTATAATGTAACACAGATAACTCATTCGTAACTAATAGTACTTTCTCCATCCCTCAAATTTATTTACTGGACACGAGTTTAAAAAAAAAAGAGATAAAATAGATAAAGTAAACATATTCATTAGAAAATAAAATGATTGTTTGTGAGTGTGATAATAAAATAATGCTCCCTCCGTCCCAAAAGACATTGTGGAGTCTTTTGGGCACACAGTTTAAGAAAAAGGTTTAAATGTACTTTTTTTATGAATATTATATGTGTAGTGTGAGAGTGGAGTTTAATAAATAGTTTCCACTTTTAGATATGCAAAATTTTCGTGGGACATATTAAAATAAAAAGTATGCAATGTCTTTTGGGATGGAGGGATTATTTTTTTTAAAAAGAAATGAAAATAAATTTGGAGGATAGACGAAAATGAAAGTGGGAATAAATATTGAGGATAGTAATATAATAAATGAGTCAAACAATATACTATATTTTAGTATAATAACTAATACTTTTGAAAAATACACGTCAAATATGCAGATCGGTGTGACGAGGGAGGTGCAGCAAGTAATGAGAAGCAGGGATCTATACCATGTAGACATTAAATCCGGATTCGATCAAGCTTTTGTTTTCGGAGTGATTGCTGTTCTTGATTACATATATGATGGATCCACAAGATGCTGAAATATTATTGAGGATATATTCCTATTCTCTATGCAAAAATTTGTTCCATTTAATTTGTTTGTTCATGCACTTAGTTCATGTGTTCACGTTTTTATTAATAAATGAAATTAGTCAAATATTTTATCTATTTTATCTTATCGATACATGATGAGGACGTACTCTAACGTGTAAAATGGCTTAGTCTAATTGTATGCATCAGTTAAATCGTGCAACTCAAGTTCATTTTTAAAAAGTCACACAAAATACTAATGAAAAGTTACACATGTTATTACTGAAAAGTGTATTTTTAATGGTGTAACTTTTCAATAATATAATTTGTGTAACTTTACAGTAATAAATTGTGCAACTTTTTAAAAATAAACTTGAGTTGCCCAATATAATTGGTGCACAAGAGACTTAGACGTCTAAAATATGTTTCACATGAGAATTTGTTGTAAATCAAATTATGTGTTCGATATTTATTGGCTTGGGATAGAAGATGAAAAAAGCTTAACGTGATTGAAGATGTAAGAATCTATATTTAGTAAGTACGTGAATGTTTTCATGCATGTTTAAACTTGAGTTATTCATCCACGCTACGCAATTCCCTTTTAATATATTTTTTTCTTCACTTGCACGTATATATGCTGTCCAATCATATATGTTGATTTCTACATAGGGTAGAATTAAATAATTATTAATTAACCACTTATTTTCAATTAAGAAAATTCTTCTTGGAGTCAAACTTTTCAATATTATGAAAAGATTCGGATAAACAAGTAATATATTCTCTAATTCAATGTGCTAATTACTTTTGAACTTAAATTTTGTTTTAAAATATTTGTCACATTTGCATTTTTTTCTCAAAATTTTTCCAAATTAATCCTCAGAATTAAGATTTTTCGATTAAAAAAAATAGGATTTGTCTTGTATGCACCACACGGTGCAACTCAAATTCATTTTTTAAAAGTTAAACAAAATACTACTGAAAAGTTACACAACTTATTACTGAAAAGTGTATCTTTCATAGTTTAACTTTTCAGTAATAAGTTGTGTAACTTTTCAGTAATATTTTGTTTAACTTTTAAAAAATGAACTTGAGTTGCACCGTGTAATTGGTGCACAAGAGACTTAATCAAAAAAATATATATTTACACACACTAAATTAATTAATATGTTTCAAGTAAAAATAATATTTTGCACCCAGCTTCTTCCATCTATGTAAGTATATATTTAGCTGTAAATTGTATAAATGGTCCCATTATAATTTATACTTATGAATTTGGTCCTTTTTTTTTTTTAACATAAATGGTCTCATAAGATTTTTTATTAAAATTTATGCATTAATGTGAGATCAAATTTGTTAAGCAAAATTTTCATAAGATCATATGTGCAATTTATTTTAATGGATGAGACTTAAATATGCTTAAAAAAAAACTTGGAATCAAATCTGTTGAGTTCAGATTTTCATGGGACAAAAACGCAAATTACTCTTAGTTAATTAGTGGGGTAAAATATTAAAATTAAAGCTTAATGCAATACAAAAGTGAAAAATATTTAAATTATAAGAAGTATTATCTATGTGCTTCATTCCAATTCAATTCTGATCCCAAATTTTCTTTTAAGAGTGTTTTTGGCTTACTATATATAAATTGCAAAATTTTATAAGTTTCTAACAAATTGTCACTATGCCAGAAAAGGGCTACGACAACGGGGATTCCCCGTTGTCGTAAGTGTTTTTCCACCGTTGTGGATCGACTCGTTGTGGTAGGTCCAGACTTTTGACAACGGGTTTCTCACCGTTGTCTTAAGTATTTATGACAACGGTGAATACCCGTTGTCTTTACTGTTTATTAACCGTTGTCTTAAGCATATGACAACTGATAACTACCGTTGTGTTTACCTTTTATACCCGTTGTTTTAAGTATTTACGACAACGGTGTATAACTGTTGTTATAGAGTTTTAAAACCGTTGTGGTAAATACCTACGACAACGCGTTTTGTCCTTAATTTTAACTTTTTATCCCCGTTGTCTTAAGTATTTACGACAACGGTGTATAACCGTTGTTATAGAGTTTTAAAACCGTTGTGGTAAATACCTACGACAACGCATTTTGTCCGTAATTTTTACTTTTTATACCCGTTGTCTTAAATATTTACAACGGTATAAACCCCGTTGTCTTAAATATAATCCGTTGTCAAAACTAGATTTTACTCTTTTTTTTATTTCTGTTGTCGTAGATTATTAATATTATATATAGATATTTTTCATACCATAAATTAAGAACCAATATGAATGTAATCATCATAAAATATCACCACAATTCAAAAACCACATTTAATTCATACATAGTTTTCGAACGACAATTGACAATCTTCCAACTTCAACATGTTAAAAATAATAAAAAAGCAATCGATCAACTTCAACTTCTGACCACTTCTAGTAAATTAGTTGTCCATGTAATCAGAAACACAGATAGTTCATTCCTCCCGCACATCATCAATTTCTTTTCTAGGAGTGCTCTCTATCACCGCTTTATTAGTATCCAGCCTCAATTTTCTGCGACGTCCCATTATTCCTCCAAACCTGTTCAACACAAATAAACATATATATTAGCTTGTTTTTAATGGGTATAGTAGTGGTAATGAATAGGTATAAAACTGATATGTAGGAGAAGAAAATGCACAAATCTATCATTTTGGAGCAAATGGAATATGTTACTTGTCATTGAGGGAATATAATGAATAGGTATAAAACATGTATCTAAAGGATACATAAATATTTAGCATACACCGAAAAATAGAATAAACAGAGTGAAAGTATACTTCATTTAGTTCTAAACCTGGAAGTGATGATGGGTTACTAAATGAGTTATACTATTTAAAAAACTTAAGACACCCTATTTTCATTCTATGAATCCAAGATTTTTTATACACATTACACTTGCCTATATTATCTTAAAACCTGCCTATATTTTTAAAAATATTTTTTAAACCTGCCTATATTTTTTAAAAATATAAACCTGCCTATCTAAAAAACCTGCCTATCTAAAAAATACACACAGCAAAGTGAAAACATGCAATAATATGGTGGATTTAATAAGCAACACGTGTCGTATACAGTTCGACATCTTGCAGTATTTCAATTTAGAAAGCATTTACTTCAATGATATTACCAGGATACTTTATCAACTTGCAAAATGTACATATTGTAGCTGCTGAAATTATGTCTGTAAAGACAATGTATATTACCATGGATGGAAATCAAAACAGGATGAGTTTATTTATTCATATGACGAAAATATTTAACTCTAAAGTTTCAGTTAAATTAAAAGCCTAATCCTCAATCTTTCAAATTATGGATGAGTATTAGCCAGTTTAATATTTAACTCTAGAAGTTTCAGTTAAATGAAAAGCCTAGCCCTCAATCTTTTAAACACAAAAAACATATCAAATTATGGATGATCGTACTAGCTAGCCCATTAACCATGCTCCTAAATTCCAACTAATACTTTATAGTAAAGTATTTAATATTTTTAATGAAATAACTATTACCGATAAAAAAAACAAATGCAAATCAAAACCAGTTGAAATTGATTTACACGAAACTGTGCAGAAATTGATTTAGAAAAAAAAAAAACAAGGCTTACTTAGCTGGGTTCACACTTCATTGTAATCAGAAGCACCTTCAACTCAATATATAGTATCCTCAAAAGCTCTTGCAGCAAGAATTGAACCTGCATATGGCAAAATTTGATGAAAAGCATCATAAACACATTCATTAATTGATGGTGAAAGCTTGATGATCTATAATTAAACTAATGGTGTAACCCCATTATAAGCATCCAGTAAGCACAAATTTGAAAATAGAATCATTCCAAGAATAAAATATTGAAAATAGAATCATTCCAAGAATAAAAAATTGTCACTAAAAGTTCATTTTAGTATTAGGTATGATAGAGTATTAAGCTTCCCATCACAAAGTTTTCAAAATTTAAAGAGTATTAACCTTTCAACCATGAAGTTTAAAAAAATTTAAAGAGTACTATTAAAAAATGAGATATATTATCATTAATATGGTATAAGAGAAATAATAAAATGTGTAGCACAAGTAATTATTACGTCCCAACAGTGGAACAAACTTGGTAAAACAAAAAAAACCATTACTAAGGTCAGCACATTAAATCCTCCTCCTCCTGTCTCTCCCTAAACCTTGGAATTTATTTTAACTACAGCAGTAACCCCACTATTTAACACGTGTGTACACAAAAACTTTACCCCCACCCTAATCAACAATTCACCATCCCGTGCATTTTAGCAAACCCCACCTCACAATGAACCAAACAACCAGGGCCCACTTCTAAAATTCGTCGTGTAGATTATGATTGAAATAGCGACATAATTTAAAAAATGTTAAAAAATGTTCAAACTTAAAATTACTCATTTTTTAACAGTTTACAGCACAGCTCCAACTCAATCATGTCAATATATATATATATATATATATATGATTGAAATAGCTCCAACTCAATCATGTTAACTAAAGAAAAATTTAGTGCATGTTTGCAATCTCTAGTAGAATTGAAAAAAGTGATATTAAATAATTTTAGTAGCAAAATGAAAAAAAAAGAGTGTTTTAAACTAAAGTGATTTTGAAAAATGATTAAGAAAAATGTGTTTGCAAAAGAAGTGCTTCTAAAAAGAGCATTGAGTATTATTTTATTAGGAAATGTGTAGAAGTGCTTAACTAGAAGTTAAAAGCTACAAATTGTTGCTTGACCAAAAGTAATATTAAGCACTTAAAATAGTTGTTGAAAACATGTTTTAAGTGTTTCTTTTTAAAAAATAAGCACTTTTACTTTTTATGTTGAGTTTGCAAACAAGCACTTAGAAGTAAAAGATATACCAAAATGTCATGCAAATTCATCTTTATATTATCAACATCTTTCCAAAGTTCATCGATGCACAAAAATCAGCATTAAAAGTTTGATTTACAATTAAGAAAATATAACACATAGATATAGAACAATCTTGATATTAATTATAAGATCTCCAACCAAACTAATCAAAACACACAACAAAAATTGTGGTTCAACTATCTTGAAAGCTGGCTCTGCCTCCATTTCTCCAGGCATGTCAGAAATTTCTATAGCCCACTAAGTTCAGAAAAAGTGAGAGTAAGTATAGCATTCGTGCGTGACAACCTACAACTGTAAGCAACAAACTGGCTAGCTGTTAAAAAAAATGAACAAGTGACTGTCAGGAGAAGCAGTTGTACCAGAGGAACTCCAAGTGCACTCTTCCCGATACTGGTTTAGATCGAACATCGCACAAAGAGAGAAACCACAACATGTCAGATGATTGTAAAGCCCTTGAAGCAAGACTATGGTCATAAAGTAACAAAATGATATTTTCAGAGTTTGTTGAGTGCTACTTTAGCATCCAAGTTCATTCATCAACTCTTCCATAATAAATTATTAGCTAGTTTCTTCTTCCCCCTAACACAGGTTTTATTGATAAACAATTATGTGAAGGGAAGAAGCCAAAAGGGAAAAAAAAAGATATATTACCATAAAAGCAAATGGAAAAGGCTTTTGATTTGATATATAGAAAGCAGTAAATCGCCAGTTGGTTTTGCCTTTTGATTTGAATAGAAAGCAGAAGAAACAACGTAAATACAAAATGAAGATATTACAAGCATGAGAGCACATTATCCACATCTAAAGATCTACAGTAAGTGTTGTGTTCTTGATGGAGTTAAGGAAGTACGACGAAAAAAAATAAGTTTAGGTCTCTGTCCCCTCCTTCTTCCACTTCACACGCCCCTGATACACTATAGGCGTATCAGTTCTTCATAAAAAATCAAAATTGCTATGGTTTGTCTTCTCAGGACTCAGTATAGTAACTAGATAGAGCTTGCAGAAAATCAAAATAATTAACAGTTAAATGTACTGGACTTTTAAGCAGCAAATGAACTTTAAGACCATTTCTCCAATTGCTCTCATCCGGCAGTTCAGCAACCTGCACAAGGAGCAAACAGAATTACTAAGCTGTAAAGAACCAACCAACGCCAATATTAGAGTTTTGGTATGTTGGAATATTTTCCTACTGCTTTCTCTGCTGCTTTAACAGACTCATACTCCCCAAAAGCATGGAACTACATGAAACATCAAATGCAGAGGTTAGGGAAATGTTATGTTACAAAAAATAAATATAGAAAAAGTAGTTTCCATTATGAAAATTTGCACATATAGATTCTTTAACTGTATCTTGCAAATCCTATTAATCCATAGAGATTTGAGAATTGAGATCAACTGTTGCTATTCTACAGTAGCCAAACATAAGCATACATTTCTTAAATTACTGTTTATTTACTCGGTGAAGCCTTCCTTTAAAAAATTTTGGAGCTTCGAGTATGTGACTTGGTTCAACAGTTAGTTCTTTAAATGACTTTAATGATAACAAGACCGTCAAGGAAATAAACACCATTTTGATACCGAATCTCTTGCCATTAGCACAAATTAATGACATACTAACTCATAAATTACCCAATCTTGTTTACCAAGAACCTTCTACATCACAAGGCAGACTAATGATATTTCATGTATTGCAAGCATAAAAAAAAAAGTAATACTTCAAATCTTGGTATATAGTAAAAAAAGAATATAAAAAACAACAGCTTTTCTCTCAAATCCCCTCTGTTTATTTCAACAAGAAAGGAATCCAATCCCTTGTAGGAAGTTTCTTGCATATTGCAGTTTCTACCTTTTTTTTCTTAAAAGCTGCAACATTTGATCAATCTCCGCTTCAGCCACAAGCCTAAACTGAGATCAGCTTTTTTTTTCTAAGTATAAAAAATCAGAGTTTTTAATTTCCATAAGAAAAGAATAGTGAGAATTATGGGTGTTTCAGGGACTCTGGACTACATATCTAACCTCATGAGCAGTAGTCATGAGCACAAGAAGAAGAAGAAGCAATTTAAAACTGTTAATCTCAAAGTCAGAGAACGAGCAGTAAACAAATAGTTGACGCATTCACAGAAACATGTGAGGGAACCAGAGAACGAGCAGTAAACATATAATTGACGGAAAAGCACGTGAATCGGACAAAAAGAGAGGGAATAAACCTGTTCTTCGGAGTGTTCGATTAATTGACAAACACGCTCGGAGGATATTGCAATTTCTCTGCAAAATATGTAGGTTTTCCCTCATATAATTAGGGATATTTGGTGAACCTAGAAATTAAGGTTTAATTAGGTATAGACAAAGAAATTAGGGCATAGTTCAATAACCTGAGGAGAATGTAGTGGACGACAAGACCGATTCATATACGGTTGAGGACGGAGATGATAAGGCGACTAATGACTGCAAACGAAGGCTTCGATTCGCGGCGGTAGTGGACGGAGCGGTAGACACAGGTGTTTCACGGTGGCTCGCAGGTGGAGGTCTATGGGTAGGGCACGACGATGGTGGCCGGACGATTTCCACCGATTAAGGGTTGTGCGCAGGTGGAGGTCGCTAGGGCACGATGCAATTCAGTAGAGAGGCAGAGGAAAAACGTGAATTATTTTCTAAGTGTGGTATTTATACTCTTTTAATTCAAAAAAAAAAAAAAGCTACCACAACGGGTAAAGACAACGGGGGATTAAACCCGTTGTCTTTCAGCGCGTTTCTGAATTTAACACAACGGGCACTTATAACACAACGGGATTAAAACTTAATTAAAACTTAAGACAACAGGTAGAACCAATACCCGTTGTGTTTTCCCTGTTGTCGTAGGCTAGTTTTGGCATAGTGTGTCTGGAATGCACGTGGGTTTACAGTGCAATCACTCAGTAATTAATATTATTTACACTGAAAAGTGTGGGTTAATTACACTAAAAATTGATAATATTGTAAATATTTCAGTGTAATAAACTCATATTTTTAAGTGTAACTAACCTCAGATATTGAGTGAGGAAATCGTGTGCACCAAGTGCACAGCACTTACTCAAATTTCTATAATTTTCTTTATTATTTTTTTATTCATAATCCATCAAAATTATTAGCTATATATACGCGAAAATTAACTAAAGAAAAATTGATAAGAGTATACAAATGCATCTTTTGAAAAAGACGAGAGAAAGATATGTGCGCTATTAATATGCAACACAGTGGAGAAGGAATCACCATATTTGTTTAGTGCAATGATTCCCTTTCAATGTTGAAAATACTCATTAAGAATATTTCTTTTTATACTAGCATCCTGCCAAAGATTGATTAATTTGGGAAATCTACATTACAGAGTATAATTTGTATTTCGTTGATTTTCCACTAGTATATTTATAAGGGAAAAATACAATATGGTTCAACAAATTGACAAAAATTATATATTAGTCCCGTGTAAAAAAAATAAAACGCTTCCGTGCAAAAAAAAAAAATACTACGTACTGTGCAAATTTTTTGAATTGATTTGTAAATATAGTGATTTTTTTAACAAATATATAAGTAACCCTACTTATGATGCCAATACAGGAGATACAATATGCACATTTAAATAATAAATCAAGATAAATTTCGTAATAGAGGGATATAGAACAAGTGCAACACTTGTGTAGAAATTTTTACCGTAGAAATATCATTTTTGAAAAATTCGCATGTCTAAATCGGGTCGGGTCGGATTTGGAATTTTTTTTTCCAAAATTTGTACAACTTGTAATTCTTGGTTTTTTCGCTCCCAGATATGTTACAATTTGGGCAAATGCGTGTTATTATTAGGTAAAATCTGTGTTACTACAAGAAAAAATGGATACGACAACAGTGGAAACCCGTTGTCTTTCTATAAAAAACACCGTTGTAGAAGCTCATGTTGTAGTAAGTATCAAGTTTAGACAACGGTTAATGGACCGTTGTCTTTTCATTATCACTACAACGGTTATTAACTGTTGTCTATTCATATAAAATATGTTGTTGTAGTATGTGCATATCCTTATTTGTGACTATAGAACTGTTGTCTATACATATAAAATATGTTGTTGTAGCATGTGCATATCCTTATTTGTGACTATAAAAATAATTTCACGGGTCAGACCCGCGGGCTAAACCGATCCAGGTCCGACCCGCTCGAAAATCAGCCTCCCTTTGCATGAGAGGGGGTTTGAACCAGTGATCTCTCGTATATGTGAATAAGTGTCTTGCCATTTGGGCAAGTGGTATTTCTTGTTCAATATTTCATTATAAATATATATATATATATACGATATATTAACTAAGTGTTATATATGTATGTTATTATTATTATATTATGTAATTATACTAATCTAAAATTATATATTTTAATTATGTAATACTTGTATATTTAGTTTTAATAAAATTATCATATATATTTGTAATTATATATTTCTAAATATTAATTCAAATCATTATAAACATTAATTCCAATAATTCTATTAATTCAAAAGATTAATTCAAATTATCATTTTAATATAAAATATTAAATAGCTCAAATCATACTAATAGTTAGTAGGTGCCTAATCATTCGAATAATTCAAAATATAGTATAAAACGTACACAAAGTTAAATAATTCAAAATAGACAAAGTTAAAAATATAATTCAAAACATACACATCAAATGTATCAACGTCTCGATCCCTTCCCACGTCTACGGTGTTCTTGAGAGTCATGTTGTGAGTTAGAATCATGTGGTTCTCTATGGTGTCCTTGAGAGTCATGTGGTAAGTGAGCATCATCGTGTCGGTCGTCTCCGGGATGGCTGCGTTGTACTAGACACTCCTGCATAAATTTTAGCATTTGTTTTTGAACTTGTTGTTGCATTTGTCTCTGAAACTCCTCACACATTTGTCTCTGAAACTCCTCGCGCTCTGACGTTCCTGTGCTCTTCGACGCTCCTCATCCTTTTGTTTTTCCTCTCTATCTCAGCCACTTTTTCAGCAACTTTTGCTGCCACTTTTTCATCCACAACTCTAGCCACCCTTTCATTAGTCATGGTCATTAATCGGTTAATATCAACTTGGCTATAAGATCCGATGTGCGTACCAACTGATATCCCATTGGGCCCAGAAATAATTCACCTTGACTTGCCTAGTTGTCCCAGTCCGCGTATACGACCGTGCTTTTTTCCAATGGTCTTCACGTATAGCTGAGACAAGTCTGGAGCCTCCGATTGATCGTCTCTGGCCTGTTCATTCTGGGTGGCCATTTCCTGTACTTCATTCTGTACAAAGTGGGTCCTATTTTAATTGGCAAGGGAAAAACTCTCGCAAGCCCACGATGGATTTGATGCTCGTTAGATGGCAATGGGGTACCCTTGCCCCGGTCCGGCATGAGGTGCCCGATGGCTTGCACTCGCGAGTCTACGAGGGAAAGACCCTCGGCTCGGTCCGGGCTGAGTTGGCGACATAGATATACAACGGGTCCAAAACTGTTGTAGTAAGTACTTTTTTACAACGCCATCTTTTGAGAATAGACAACGGTTGATCAAAACCGTTGTCTAACATCATATTCCATCTATAAAAGACAATGGTTATACTTTAAGCAACATATTTTTTACTTTAGACAATAGTTTTTAGAAAAACCATTGTCTTTCTAGTGTTGTAAAACATAGTTTCTCTCCTGTTGCTAAAATTACTACTGTTAGGATTCTTCTTTCACTTGTTGTTGCTAAAAATTGGTGCATTCATCAATGTAATGTTAATAATGCATTTTTACATGGAGATTTACATGAAGAAGTTTATATGCTTCCACCACCAAGTTATGTTGTTGATAAAGATAAAGTATGTAAGTTAAACAAAAGCTTGTTTGGTCTAAGCAATGGTTATACTTTAAGCAATGGTCTAAAGCAAGCTTCTAAGAAATGGTTCAATAAACTTTCTAACACACTAATATCCAATGGTTTTGTACAATCCAAGGCAGATACTTCATTATTTACTTGAACAATAGGTTCTGAATATACTATTCTACTTTGTTATGTTGATGACATTATCATTACTGGAACTAATGTGAATGATATAGTAGTTCTAAAAGACTACCTGCATAGCAAATTTACTATTAAAGATCTTGGTGTTTTGAAATATATTCTAGGAATTGAAGTGGCTCGTAATGATAAAGGCCTACAATTATGTCAAAGAAAGCATGTTTTAGATTTGTTAACAGATTGTGGTTATCTTGGATGTAAATCTTGTTCCACACCTATGGACTCTAAGCAAAGCTTTACAAATTCTGATGCTTGTTTACTTCAAGATCCATCTGAATACAGAAAGATTGTTGGTAAGCTCTTGTACTTAACAATAACCAGACCTGATATATCTTATGTTGTACAAACTCTAACACAACATATGGCTAAACCTACTACAACCCATTTAGGAGATGTACACAGGTTATTAAGGTGTATTAAATCAACTATTGGTCAAGGCATTTTTTATCCTACTCATAATTCTTTTTCAGTTGCAGGCGTTCACAGACTCGGATTGGGTTAGATGTGAGGAAAAAGAAAGAGTATTACAGGTTATGCTATTTATCTAGGAGATTCACTCATTTCATGGAAGTCCAACAAGCAATTAACAGTTAGTCGTTCTTCTGCAGAAGCCGAATATAGGGCTATGTGCTCAACTTCATGTGAAGTACAATGGATCTTATATATTCTCCAAGACTTGAAGGTTATTCATACGCAGCCTGTGAACATCTTCACTGACAGTAGAGCTGCATTTTGCATTGCCCACAACCCATGTTTCCATGAGAAGACAAAGCATATTCAAATTGACCTTCACTTCACAAGGGAGAAAATACAGCAATGAGTTATTAAGCTTGTTCAAATCCCAACAGAGGACAATCTGGCGGACATATTAACAAAGCATTTAGCTCCTACATTGTTCAACATGATCAAGACCAAAATGGGATTGTTGAATATCCACTCCCATTTTGAGGGGTGGGGTGCGGTGGGGAGGGGGGGGTTGTAAAGATAAACTTAATAGTGTAGAGGGTTGGTTATATGATTACTAGTCTGTTAGTTTATTTTTATATTTATACTAATATCTTGTGGTGTATATATATATACACATATATAGAACAACTTTGAGTTAGAAACATATTTACTTTT
This sequence comes from Prunella vulgaris, assembly GCA_026898435.1. Lineage (NCBI taxonomy): Eukaryota > Viridiplantae > Streptophyta > Magnoliopsida > Lamiales > Lamiaceae > Prunella > Prunella vulgaris. Next base: position 685,905 of record JAPKLY010000048.1, read on the forward strand.
TCTTAATAGAGAATTGGATATACTTTGAAGATCTCATTCCTAAATTCTTGCAGTTTTCTTTTCTTTCATTCCTTCAACATCTTAAATGATAATCCTCTCCTCATCCCTGTACATACTAATTTCCCCTCAACTTTCATATATATCAATTTCCCAGCCACATGCATACCAATTTATTCAACCATATCAATTGCACAATTACCTTTTTTTTTAAAACAAAATTATTTTCATTTTTCATTTTTAAAAAAATTATTATGTTAAAAATATTTATTTAATATTATGTTACAAATAAATATTAATACATATAGTAACACACATTTAATCTTACAGTAACACACATTTTCTCTAATAGTAACACACATTTGTCTCTCAATTTGTGTTACTATATGAGCAAATGTGTGTTACTGCAAGGACAAAATATTATTTTATGAGAATAAATATGTATTTCTTAATTTATTCATCATCACTTTAAATCTAGGTATATTGTTTCATATAATACATATGTTATTATATGAAAAAAATTATTTATGAATAATCAATATTTGTTCTTATAGTAACACACATTTTGCTCTTACATTATGTGAAAAATTATTTATTCTGTAAAAATAAATTAATATATGTAAAATAACAACATTTTATAAGATAGTAACACATATTTACTCTAATAGTAACACACATTTGTCTCCCAGTTTGTGTTACTATATGGACAAATGTGTGTTACTATATTTGCAAAATATTTTTTTATGAGAATAAATATGTATTTATTAATTTATTCATCATCCCTTTAAAACTAGGTATTTCATTTAATACATATGTTACTATATGAAAAAAATAATTATTTCTATAAAAATAAATAAATATTTGTGAATAAACAATATTTGTTCCTATAGTAACACACATTTTGTTCTTGCATTATGTGAAAAATTATTTAATCTATAATAACAAATGAATATATGTATAATAACAACATTTTATAAGATAGTAACACACATTTACTCTAATAGTGACACATATTTTCTCTCCAGTTTGTATTACTATATGGACAAATGTGTGTTACTGTAAGGACAAAATATATTTTTATGAGAATAAATATGTGTTTCTTAATTTATTCATCCTGAAGATTCCTGAAGAAGACCACTGAAGATCGAGTGTTCCTGAAGATCCTGAGAATATCGATTTTGAGAAGTTGATTTCCAGATTCATAGGCAATCAATCAAGACAATGAGATTGAAGATCAAACCAAGATGGAAAGATATCAATCTGGAGATCAAGAATCAATCAATCGCTTTGATTGATTGATTACATATTTATAGGGATCTCAAATTCTAGTCAACTCTAACAGCTAGTATTTGACACTTATAAATATGAGTATCATAGAGAAGATTTATATAGTTTTTACACATGATCAAACTAGCAGAATCACTGCACAATTCTCTTTATACTCACACAACCCTACATAATTATTTATCAATTGAATGACTTTATAGAAGTCTAGAAGTTAGTAGCAAGCCTGCACTAACAAATTGTAAAAGAGAGTTTTCTCTTGAAAGTTGTAAGGAAGGAAGTAAGTGAGTAGATAGCCTCTCAAGTCCAACTTGGATTGAGGAGAGTGGATGTAGGACAGTTGGTCCGAACCACTATAAATCTCGTGTCTTTTACATCCTTTATTTATTTGCTTCTACTTGCTTCACTAATTAAAAGGATTTAACTAAAAACGCTTTCGCACTAAGATCACTGCGCACTCAGCTGATTGTAAAGTCAGCTGATTTTCAAAACAAGAAGACTCAAAGTCTTCTTTAGGGACCAACAAACCACATATGTTCTGCTTACTTTTTCTAAGCGCAGTCAGGACAGGGCATTTCAGTGAAGGGGGAAGTAGCCTGAGTATTCACGTTGAGTGTTCATTAACTGACACTTCGTAATTCCTGAAGGAAAAGCTACTGAAGACTTGGGACAAAATTTATGATAAAACTGAGGACAAAGAAAATGTCACAAAAGCTTAAAAAGACAACATTTATATCTGAGTTGAGTTGCAAATCACTCATAGTATTAAATGGTACGATGAAACATTAAAGTCTCGTCAATAACTAGTCATTTGAAGAACAGTCAGTGAGATGAAGACACGTATGCACACAATCTGACATCCTCATTAAATGTCTGCAGTCGAAGGCGGCGCCAGAAGACTTTTCACCAAAACAGCATGGTGTAAAGCAAGGTTGTAGAAGTCGGAAATCGGGCGTTTTTGGCCCGCCTAATTTTTTTTTAATTATTAAAATTATACAGTGTGTAAGTTGGGCCAAATTTTCATTAATGGCCCATGAGACCTATATCTAAACCTAAAATTTCAGAAACCCACTTATCCACATTGTACAATCTATTATACTCTGGCAGTCATGTCCTCTTCCTTCCTTCACGGATTTTCAGCGGCCAGGAACCGCCGCTTCCTCCACCTCAACCGCCGCCTCCTCCCACGCCTGTGCGCTACATCAGACAAAGTCGCAGCCTCTCCTCCGCGCTGCCACACGCGATGCACCCGCTGTCAATCGAAGGTATAATTGAATCTGATTATATTTTATTAGGGTTTCAAAATTATTTTGAGCAAGTGTGGGCTCCTCAACCGTCGCCTCCTCCCACGCCTGTGCACTACATCAGACACGCTCGCCTCCACGGTGCCACACGCGACGCACCCCCTGCCGTCCACGGCCACGCCACGCTGTCAAAATGTGTACACAAAAAAAAAACAAAAATCGTTTTGAAATCCATCTTCCCAGCCTCGCCCGCCTAGCCCGCCTAACTCGCCTAGGGCCGCCTAGACAGCGCCTAGGCGGTTTTCCCCCTGGTCTGACCGTTTTCCCAAAAATCGGGTCGGGGCGAAGCCGCCTAGCACGATTTTTGCATCCATGGTGTAAAGTAAATGTCACATCTCTAGGCTGTAACCTACCTAAATAGGAAGATTTATTTTGATCTCCTCCAACGGATCTATTACAAATCCTCCTATAAATACAGAAGATCTTGCACTCAAACAAGGTTATGAGAAATTTCCAAGTTGAGATTTACCAAAGATTCAAGTGCTCAAAGCATTCAAGCAAGTAACACTCTGCAAATTTAAATTTCCCTAGTGTTGTTAAAGAATCTTTTCTGTATTTAGCTTAGCAGTGATAATCCATCCTTAACATCATTTTTATTGTAAGGATTATTACACTTAGTGTTCTAAAAGTCGGCCGACTAGTCGGCGACTAGTCATTAGTCGGCCCTTGGCGCTGAGTTTTTTTGTTTTAAATTGCTGAATCGTAAAATCCAAAAATTTAAGCCCTATAAATTAAAAATAATTTGATTTTGAACCTCCAAGATTTTGCTTCTAATTAATTCAATGAGCAACAAAATTATAATTGAACCCAAATAATTCATCAATTTAATTAATGAGCCCAAACTAATTTTTTTAATAAAATATCAATACAAATAATAATTTTATAATTAAACTCAATAAATTTAATTTTGTATAAATAATTGCATGAAATCTTACAAAATAGACAATTAAAGTAAATTAATTTATGCATAATATATTACTAATTTATTAACTTATTTATTTTATTACCGTTTAAGTGTTTCCGACTAGTCCCCGACTAGTCGCTCTAGTCGCTAGACCCTAGTGGTCCGACCGACTAGCGACTAGCGACTTTTAGAACACTGATCACACCTTAGTTAGAAACCTTGAAAGCTAAATCTTTCAAGTTGTGAGTTGGTGAAGTGAGAAGGACTAGGACTTGTAAAACTACATAGGGGTTTGAACTCCAGATAGAGGAAGGAGACTGTCGTGCACATTGGCACGTAAAAATACAAGTACGCAATCCTAAGAGTTGATTGCTCCTATTAAATTAGGATCGTGGATGTAGGAGCTTGAGTCTCTAAACCACGTTAAACCCCTTGTGTGTTGATTTACTGTTTTGCATACTTAAATTATCATATCATTAGTGAAGCATTCAACATTGTTTTTGGCTCAGGGAGAATCAATCTTCCTGACCTGAATTGGCGCATAGTCCTTAACCGCGTTTTTAAGCTAAGTTCAAATATTTTCAGAAAATTAAAACGAGTATAATTCAGGGTTCACACTTCTGCACTTAATCAGACTTGTTTAGATAGCTATCGAACTGACCAGCTTCCAAACAATCAGTAGGTGAGTTATCTTTATTGAGCATTTCTCTGAGCACATTTTCAGGACTCAGCGAATTTGGTTCCTGGGCTATCAGTTCTAACGACTTTAGTTTCAGTGAGCATCGTCAGTGTAAGTTGACTGAGTTTTAAGGAGTTATGCCTAAAAAGTAAAATTTGTTATCAGCGTATTTCTCTTATACACTGATTCAAACTCGTTTCAGGACCAAAGAAAAATTCATTTCATTTTTTAATCTTATGCAACTTTTAATATTTATATATAAATATAATGTTTGATATATTCGATTTTTATACAAAAATTTAATTGGTCGAAGTAGTGAAGGAATGACCCAATTATTATTCTGGTCAATGACCGTTTCAATTTTAAAAACATTGGTGAAGACTACCTACCACGAATGCAAGAAGAAAAACTTTTTTTTTTTACACTTTTTACTCTTGAAGAATCTCTCCAGCTATATATATATAATATGTATACTGACTTAGTGTAAAAATATGGTGCAGCATGGCATCACTATTCCTGTGTAAAGAAACCCAGCAGTAGAGGTCACTTTTGCGCAAGCACAGGAAGGCTCATTCAGGAAAATGCATGAACATGCGTGCAATCAACAATTTTAGGTGTAAATTGTAAAATAAATTCTTTTATTTTAGGTGTTGTTTGGTTGAATTATTAAAAAATCAAGACATTTATAAATGAATAAATTTAAACTTTATAGATCTCACGGTGAAAAAATCTTAAGAGATTTTGCAGTGCCCAACTCTTTTCATCAATTATTATCCCAATTTTGCCTCTTTTCATCAGCTATTCATTTCTCAACAAAATATTATTTTAGATTAATTTTTTTTTATCAGTAAATGTTAGTTGTTAGTAGTTAGGTTAGTACACCAAGTCTCCAAACACTCCAAGTTTGTTTTTGTATCTATAAATATATAAAAATAAAAATAAAAATAGAAACAAATATTTATTTGAGCAAGTGTAGTGTGCTTGCTTTGTGATAAAGTGGTGAGATTCACTCTTCAGTAAAGAGAGTGGGTTAATTTTGTAAATAAAATATTTTTTTATTTTATGTCAATAATTTCAATTTTATTTAAATATTTAATTTTGAATTTATTTTCAACACACTATATATCAAACTATTTGTCCTCTAAGATAATTAATTTAACATATATTGCATATAAAAATAAAATTTAATTCTAAATATATATTTTGTTATTATAAAAGTGATTATTTATTGACTTTAACTATACGAATGAAATTTAAATGTTTTTGCTTAGATTATGTAACTTACACAAAATTTTTTATTTTTTTAAATCAATTTTAGTGCATAATTTTAAATTACATGATTGATTAAACATTTAAAAAAAAAATAACAATGGTAAATTTTTTTTAATAAAATTAATAGATAAATTAATAAAATAAATTTATTTTATATTTATTTTGGTCGGTAAAGAATTATTTTATTCAAAAGGATTGGATAACATGTATATAATATACTCAACTCTAATTAAAGTTTACATTTTATTTGATTTAACATGTATATATTTTATTTTGTAGTACTGCACGGTAATTCCTAAGTGAAAAGTGGCTAAAATACCTATGGTAAAATACTGGATTTTAAGTAATAATAAATAATTATTATATTTAAAAAAAATTAATGTTGATATAATGTTAATTAAATATTAATGATTATAGATATTTATTATATATACATTAAATATATCTTTAGTAAGAATTGTTATTACCTGATTAAATCCTTATGTGGCTGGGATCAGGATAACAAATAAGTATGTAAATACTTGAATAATCGTGCAGAAAAAGTAAATAACACAGAGATTTGCCTAGGTCTTGTATTGCAAGAGTTAGAACTTAAATATAGTCTTTGTATAGATCAAATTAGTGGATCTTTACAATGATGACCCTAAGACCATATTTATAGAAGATCCTAAATAAGGTATGTGCGTCTATCGTGCTAAATTGGTCAACTAGACCGTTACAAATATATTTCAGAAAGTCTTCTCTCCATAAATGGTAGCTTCCCTTGTATAGGCATTAAATGATATTAATTGAGCCCTTAATCATGCATAATAGCTAGCTATAATTTCTCTGTAAGAGTTGACCATGAGTGTGCTCGTGCCCGCAGGTGCTCAGCTTGCTCGTGCTCGTAGGTGCTCGACTTGCTCGTGTCCGTAGTGCTCGACTTGCTCGTGCACGTAGGTGCTCGACTTGCTCGTGCCCGTAGTGCTTGACTTCTTTGTGCACGTAGGTGCTCGATTTGCTCGTGCCCGTAGTGCTCGACTTGCTCGTGCATGTAGGTGCTCGACTTGCTCGTGCTCGCGGATCCTGATCCTGCACGTATATTTGTGGGCTTTATTTATGCTCGCACTCCAAGTTCTCTTGTATTGGGTTTGGGCCTCGTCCGATTATTTATGGGCTCGGGCCCATTGTAATAATCGTACCACAACAATTGCCCCCTACTTTTGATATGCTCAAATCTTTGAGGTGTAGCATGTTAAAAGTAAGTTGATAGTAGAACTGACTGGGATTAATAAGAGGTCTTGCTCGAGGATATTCTCAAGTAGTTTATGTTGTTCCGCATGCCTCTGATCCTTAATTCGTCTTGATGAAATAATTAATTAATTTTTCCGAGACAGACAATTTCACTGCTACTACGTAGACTATGAAAACTCATCTTCGGTAAAAAATTAAAAATCCATTATCTCCTTGAGGCTCGACTTTATTATTTTCAATCTCACATATCTTCTCTCGAGATGCGCCGGTAGAAATAAATTGGAGGTAGGAGTTCTCGAACCAATTATTAAAATTAAAAATGGTCCATTAGTGCATGGCTTAAATTGAATCACAACAAAAAAATGTTGACCCAAATCATGAAGCCCGTGAGCATATTCCAGCAATTCTATTCCAAAATTGAGAAAATCCTCAATTAATTATTTAGTTTGTATCATATTTTTAGTATAATATGCATACATATGGAAATAGTATGAACCTTTGTTCCAAGCATTTAGCATAACTTAGTGACTTTTGTTGGCCTCCAGCTCTCCAAACCATGCAAGTCAACCTCACCATTTAAAGATACACCTTATACGCCCGATTATGTTGACCTTGTCAACTTCCAAATTGATCCAAAGATATGCGCATCTCTCCACATATATATACGCTTTGCTGTGATTACTTTTTTGAATAAAATCACTAGTTCATCCCCGAATATTAGTGGCGCAAAATTGTTGATTTATTTTGGGAAAAATACGCCGCCTCTCCTCATTTATGTACATATATGTATATGTATTTCACCTCAAATAATGTGCCTACACGCATCCTTTATTCATTTCCATTAAAGAAATCATGCAAACACACACAACGTCCTTTACTTTTTATATCTTGATGTAATCAACGCCAAATCTCAAAAAGTTGTGCCGCAAATTATTGAAGATTTAAATCGTTGATATGCTGACTCCCCCATTCTCAAAATTCTGAATATATTCCCTCTACATGCACCGAGAAAAGAGCTATCTTCTGATCCACCTTCCAAAATAACATAATAGTTCCTGCAACTTGCCATAAGCTGCCGTCTTTTGCCTTTTTTTTTTTTTTTTTTCGCCGAGATAATTGACCAAGGCCTAACATGGGCCATCACTCCTTGAATCAAGGCATGCACCTCCATCAATTTGTTCAAAAGAAATCAGCGTTTTATTATCCGCGAGAATCCTTTTTATCAAACATACATATGCAGTTAAACCTTTCTTTAAATACGTCGGGATTATTGATCAAAATTTCTCAAATCAAAAAATGTTTGTCCTTTGCCATATATAGGCAAATATATATATATATATATATATATGTATGTATGTATATTCCAATCTCCACGAGGAAACCGGTTGAAGAATTCGTGCCGTCCTCTTATTCGCGTGCCAAAGCTCGATGGCAAACTCTTCTCTATCACGTTGTGAGCACGGCACCGCAACAAGATCGACGAGTCGTATTTAGTTCCAACCCCGCCAGTTTTCTATTCATGACGTGTCGATCTGGGACGGACTTCGGTTCCCCCTGCCCAGCATTACGGTTCGCGACACTCGGCCTGGGACGGACTTCGATTCCCCCTGCCCAGCATTACGGTTCGCGACACTCGGCCTGGGACGGACTTCGGTTCCCCCTGCCTAGCATTACAGTTCGCGACACTCGGCCTGGGACAGACTACGGTTCCCCCTGCCCCGCCATCTGCGATATCATTCAAGCAAAGGTTGTCTCTCCGAGCCAGGCATGCTTGTTATTCTTCTACAACCTTCGTGCGACGCCGACTTCTCAAAGAGTGTTCTTCCCATAAAATTTCAATAACTGAGTAAGTTATAATTCTGATCCTTTGTTTTTTTTATCGTAAACACTATGTCCCGTAGAGTTTATAAACCATCTGATATCGGCGTTGGATCTTCGCGTAACATGAGTCGCTCTCACATGGGACTTCTCCGTGACATGGACGATGATTTTGATAAACCGACCGAATAATCTTCCAAATGACATGACCAGACAAATGTTATCCATAGATGACCGTGATCATAGTCGGACAAAATAAATTTCCGAGAATAACTCTTCTGATATTCATTGTGATGTTGAACGAGCATGGACCTACTCCGAGTCGATTTGTAGACGATTTCCGGACAAAATAAATTTCCGAGACGATTTGTGGACGAAATTGCTGGACCTACTCCGAGTCCTTCTTTTTCCAAATATTTGTCTGAACATCCCTATCGTCCGGTATCTCGTGCTCCGGAGTCATTTAGGAGAACTGAAAGGACGAGTTGGAATTCTAATAAATTTAGGAGCATTGTGACTCTAACTGGCCTTAACTCTTGGTGTGGAAAATGGGGCACGCCTAGTGATGTTCACTTCAATGTTCCCTACTCGAGTGAAAGAGCGGATCAACCTCCCCCAGGGATGGTAGCAATGACTTATGACATGATGGAAGTAGGTCTCCTTTTTTCTCTTCATTCGACCATCACGTACGTGTTTCAATATTGGGAAATTGCCCCCAAACAGCTAATGCCTAACTCCTGGTTTCACCTTATGAGTATTCTGATCATCTTTGGGGAAATTTTGATTATATCGACCAAGCCATCTGAAATGGACAATTTTTGACATCCGTTGTGATTGGACTTAATGAAATTGAGATTGTTATCTGAGAAATCCATGAGGATACCACCTTGCTAGCTACTCAGATGTTAACTTTTTAGACCGCAATCCTGGCTACTCAAGCTCCAACAGATATGTACCTTCGATGCATAGCTCTCAAAGTGAAGAAAAATATTGGGACATATGTTGCACAAGTGCAAATGGAAAGAGGAAAAGAGAATGACGAGTTGCAAGGTAAAATTTATACTGTCGTGCAAGAATTTTCCTATGCATCGCTTAGACTCTTAAAACAACTGCTCAATAAGGATCAAATCAATAATGAGGTCCAATTGAGGATATTGTGCTATGTGGTCAATGCTCGATACACTTTGCTTTTGCGGATGCAATTTGAGTCGCTTTGCATGCTCTTCAAGTATGGACTCTTTATGCGCCCACTCATATTGTGATCAATTAATATCATCAAAATAATTTGATCACGTGATATGAGCTCGGAAATGAATGTGTTTTAAACAGTGGACGTCCAAATTTTCGATTAGACCATCTTGTCCTTGTACAATATTTGGACTTTGCAGTTATGCTCTCATAAACTTGTGCTAGGGAGATAATTAGCTCGCTTAGACATAAAATTTTGGCAACTTTGATTGCAAGATAATTAGCTCGCCTTTGAGTTGATTTTGCCCGTATTGAGAGATGATTAGCTCGTCAAGGGACTTTGTGTTAGGGAGATAATTAGCTCGCCTAGACATAAAATTTTGCCAACTTTGATTGCAAGATAATTAGCTCGCCTTTAAGTTGATTTTGCCCGTATTGAGAGATGATTAGCTCGTCAAGAGACTTTGTTTTTAGCTTGTGTTAGGGAGATAATTAGCTCGCCTCAACATAAAATTTTGCCAACTTTGATTGCAAGATAATTAGCTTGCCTTTGAGTTGGTTTTGCCCATATTGAGAGATGATTAGCTCGTCAAGGGACTTTGTTTATAATGGATTATTCTCGTCAGTTATATTTGTCGAGCTAAATCCACCGCACCTCACACTAAACTCCATTTGCAAGATTATTGGCTCGCCTTTAGTTTAGATCTGGCGACTTTGGCTCCAACATAGTCTTGCTCGCTAACTTCAAATAAAGTTTGCGCGAGAATACTTGGAACTCGATAACTTCAAATGACGCTTGCGCGAGGTGCTTGGAGCTAGTTAACTTCTAGTGAAGCTTGCGCGAGGTATTTTAGAACTTGCTAACTTCAAATGAAGCTTGCACGAGGTACTTCGATCTTGCTAACTTTCACTGAAGCTTGCGCGAGGAGTGTTCACAATAATTTTGTAAAGACAAGATTCATTTTATTCATATATAACAATATATGTACATGCCCCCCAAGACTTTACAAAATGGTCAAACATCTTATTAAGAATGAAATCCTCTAATCTGATCTTGGAGTTGAAGTACTTCTTCTTGCTATCTGATTAGAGCTTATGCACATTCTCTCATCTCAAATGGGAGGTCCCACTCAAAAGAAATAACATCTTCATCCTCCAAGTTGACAACTTCAGTTTGTTGGCTATATGGAAGTCAGTTTCCTCATCCTCTTTTCAACGGACCTTGATTAGTATTGTCTTGTCTTGGTGCTAGCCGTTTAACAAATTTGTTCAACCTTCCTTCCTCAAACAACTTCCATAGTTGTCCAAGAAGATCCCGACACCTGCTTGTACTATGACCAGGGCTATCGTGATAGGCACAAAATTGTTTGTCATCGGGCTGGCATGGCACATTCCGTAGTGGGTGAGGTGGTTCAAGCATATCCTTGTCTTTTATAGCATTAAAAATATATGTTGTAGTCTGATTAAGTTTTTCAATGATACCTGTTGACATGGCGAACTAAGACACTTAGCCCCGGAATAAACCAAGGCTTGACAGGTCGCCAGGGCTCACCCGGACCCGCGGAAGGCCGGAGCTCGCCCACATGGGGGCAGCTCGCCCACGCAGCTCGCCCAAAGGAGCTCGCCTTTACCCCCACGAGGACCTCGCCGAGCTCCATCACCACGCAGCACCCAGAAGTTCGACAAGGCATCGGAGCTCGCCCTGTAGCTCGTCCGGGAGGTCACCCCATAACCTGTAGGACCACGATGGTTGCGCTATTTTTCCCTCCGTCCGGTTTATCCACAAGGGTGGTTTACGGTGAGGTTTTTAATGAGGCCCATCTAGTCTAAGATAATGTAGTAGGACGAGGCACAACATGGGAAGCAGTGTGAGGGATCAGGACGAGGGTAAGGAACCCTCGTCAACACCGGAAGCCATATAGGCTCAAAAGGTGCCAACTAATACTCGCACACCTATAAATAAGACCTCTCTTGTAACTATTACACAATTCTCACAAGTTTTGCACAATTAATACATTTCCTAAACTTTACTTTCTCTCTATAAGCTCTCACTCTCTCTCTCTCCAAGAACACAAGTTCATAAGATTATTGTTTGGTAGAATTAATCCGACATAACAAGCCACATCAACACACGATTAGTAAATCCTATCAACAATTTGGCGCTAGAAGGAGGGTCCACGAATCTGAAAAATAAAAATTTTCAAGAACAAAAGTTAGAGTTTGTTTGAAGATTTGAAGGTGTTCTTGATAAAGCTCAAGAACATTTGAAGATACACATACATATTCATTCCTTCAAACAAAAAACCCAGATTTCCGGGCGAAAACCCGAATTCTTGAATTTACAAATTCTGCCCGGAAGAAGTTTTCAAACGCGCGCGTGTACACGAATAAACCGGATTTCGGATTATTCGTCACACGCAAGGCTAGACGAAAATTTGCATAGCTCCACTTAATCTGGACGACCATCACCCTGGCGACCTAAGCTGGACGACCATCACCCCGGCGACCTCCCCCTGTCTCGGCGACCTTCCACAAGTTACCCCCCTCCAAAAACCTAAAATGGCTACCACTCGAGCCGCCAAAGGACAGACCTCCGCATCTGCCGGAAGGTCCAGAGGGGGCGACCAAAACTAGGCCGAGGCGAAAACCTCACGCCAGGTGGAGGAAACCTCGCACCCACCTCCCCAGAAGAGCAGTGCAGCTCCGCGACCTCCGCGAGTTGTAGTGACCCAAGAAGACTTGAGCCCTGCCCTGAGGGACCTAGCCAACAACCCCGACGAGCTCCAGCACACCATCACAACTTTGCAGAGGTTGCAGCAGAGGCAGAACGATGAGCTCGCCCTAGTACCTAGGCGAGCTCCAGCCGAGACCTGGGAGCAGGCGAGGCCCACTCAAGGCACCCAGACCCGCGGGGAGTACAACACTCTCCCCACTGAGTAGGAGGCGAGCTCAGCCCAAGCCCGCCAACACCGAGAACGGGCCGGAAAAACCAAGGTGGTGAAAGAGCCCGCCCCACACACCGGGCGAGCTTCGGCTTACACCGAGGCGTCCGGCACCCACCAATCAACAAGGAGGGAGGTCCTCCAAGGCAGACTGGGGCCCAGATGCGGAGAAAATGAACGAAAAACAGCCCCGGTCATGTCCCAGGGAGGAGACTCGGACCTGCAGCCGCGCAGGTCCGCCCATGAACGATTGAGAAGGCTCGCCAACGACAGGTTGGGCCCCCATGGCGGACGTCAATTCCAGCTCATCACAGAGAGGTCACCCCAGAGTGAGGCACCTCGGGGACGTACGTCCACGAGACGCACAACCTTCGAGCAACCTCCGCCGGAAGGGACCCGCGATGACGAGTTGACCTCACTAAAAAAGGTCGTCGAAATGCTACAAGCGCAAGTAGCGGCCAAATCTGGCGGACCTGACGCCACCACTCTCCCCGCATCTCCATTGGCGCCTGCCATCCTCCACGCACCGGTCCAGAAGAAAATTCAATTCCCAGTAATATCTGCGTACGAAGGCGAATCCGACTCGAAGGTCCACCTGGCCAAGTAGGCAGACTTTATAATTTCGGTAGGTGCCACCGACTCCACCCAGTGCCGGAACTTCCCACTGACCCTAGGGGACCGAGCTCACCGCTGGTTCTCTTCACTCGCCCCGGTGTCAATCTGCTCATTTGGCCAACTCTCGCGGGAGTTCTTGGCCCACTTCTCTGGGTTCGGGTCCTACCTTACCCAGAAACACCATCTCGCCAACATCCACCAAGGAGAGAACGAGATCGACCAGCAGTACCTGGAGAGGTTCGATAAAATACTGCTGGAGGGTGAGCCAGTGAGCGAGGACACCAAGGTCATCGCGGTGATGGCCGGGCTCAAGAAGGGCACCGACCTCTGGAAGGAGATGTACCTCGCATGTCCGAACACTTACAATGAATTCCACCACAAGGTGGGGGTGTTCGTGGCTATGCAGGAGGCACTGCTGAAAGAAGTTGTTGCCCCGGAGGAGAAGAAGCCCGTCGGGAAGAAATCCGGAGGCGCATACAAAGCCCCTCGGAACTTAAAAGCCTTCGGTGAGGGAGACGAGCTCAAGGAGAAGCTCAACCAGGTCCTCACCGTCTCCGTCGACCATGTCTTTACTGCTGTTAAAGACAAGGCCCTGCTGGAGGAGCCGAGGCGGATCCGTCAGGACCACATGAAGCTCAACCCCAACAAATACTGTGCCTATCACCAGGCAATCAGCCACTTTACCAGCGAGTGCAGAGACCTCCTCAAACAACTCTGGAAATTCTACGAGGATGGGAAGCTGGCCGAATTTGTGAAGAAGGCCCCAGCTAAGAGGCTGAGGTTCGAAAGGAGAGTGACCTACGACGATGAAGAGGAGGAGGACGCGGGCCAGCGCGGACCTCAAAATAGGAGGAGGGCACCCCCCAACCTCAACAAAACTTGGAGCCCACCCGAGAGCTCTTGGTTCTCGAGGAGGAGATCGGAGCTGCCGGAGGTCTCCAAGACGGGGGATCCCCCATGTCCAAGAGAAAGAGAAAGGCCGAGATCCGGGCCATAACCTAGATCAAGGAAGGCAGCTCCAGCTCCCGGACCGTCACGCAGCTCACTGATGAGCTGATATTCTCCTCGGTGGACCTGGAGGGGGTACTGACGCCCCACAACGACTCGTTGGTGATAACCGCCAACATCATGAACGTCAGAGTCCACAGGCTACTTGTGGACACCGGTGCATTCACCAACATTCTCTCTAAATCCACCTTGGATTCCTTAGGTGATTTTGAGTCGTACATGGAACCTAGCAATGCTAGGATAGTGGGGTTCGGAGAGGCTGTAACCGTCCCCCTAGGTAGCGTTAGGTTGAGCGTCCAACTTGTATCGGCCGAGGACCCGGAGTGGAGGCTGACTAGGCTCATAAATTTCCTAGTTGTCAACCAGCAGTCCTCCTACAACGGGTTCCTTGGCCGCCCGTTTATTAATGAATTCAAAGTGGCGTGTTCGACCTACTGCTACTGTTTAAAATTCCCAACTCCAAAAGAAGCCGGAACTATAAAGGGTGACCAGAAAAAGGCCCGAGAATGTTTACTCCAAGTCAAAGACGGTCGGGTCAAAAAGTCTGTTACGCAGGTCCACATCCTTGAAGAGGATGTACAGGTCCCAGCAGACGAGCCAAACATCCTAGACGTCATCTCAATCGAAACTGAGAAGATGGAGGTAGGCGACCTACCGAAAATCGACCAAGTGTCAGGACCTGCGCAAGACACACAATCAGTGCCAATGGAGGGATTGGAGGAGGTCCAAAACAACCAAGGGTTGAGACCTGTGCAGGAACAACAACGTGCTCCCATGTAGGTGGTTAATGAAGGCCAAGATAGGGGACCTGCGGGAGGTCAAGAACCAATGCCGATGGATGTTGGCCCAACCCCCCAGGTCACCGAACCATCCCAAGTTGACAAACCACCGGAGGTGCTCACAGCTGGTGAACCCGCCCGAGCTGAAAGCCAACCCGATGACCTCGAACCGCGCATAGGTCACGAACCTACGCAGATATCACAAGAGGAGTGGGACGACCTCACCGGCGACCCGAGGTGGAAAAGTCAAAAGAGAAAAGCCACCCCCATGGAAGAACTAACGGTACTTCCGGTGGACCCGGAAAGGGACTTGGAACTTTTCATCGGTTTTGAGTTACCTGAACCGTACCGATCGAGGATGGAGCTATTCTTGATGTCCAACCTGGACGTGTTTACCTGGTCCCATGAGGATATGACGGGAATCCCGCTGGAGCACGCTTGCCACTGACTTAATATAGACCCGACGAGGAGACCCGTACGTCAAAAGCGAAGGAAATACGGACCAGACAAATACGCAGCTCTAACTGTAGAGGTGGAGAAGTTGTTAGACAACAAACTCATCAAAGAAGCTTTATATCCGCAGTGGGTCGCGAACCCCGTCCTGGTGAAGAAACACAACGGGACGTGGAGGCTCTGCATCGACTTCACGGACCTAAACAAAGCGTGCCCAAAAGATAACTTCCCACTACCTCACATCGATCAGTTAGTCGATAGCACCGCAGGCCATGAGATGATGACATTCATGGATGCTTTTGCGGGCTATCACCAGGTAGCTTTGCACCCAGACGACCAGGAACATACGGCGTTCTACACAAACAAGAACATGTATTGCAGGGAAAGGATACCGTTTGGACTCATCAACGCCGGGGCTACCTACCAAAGGTTGGTAAATAAAATGTTCGACCAACACATTGGCGAATCCATGGAGGTGTACGTGGGAGATATAGTTGTCAAGAGTTTGAGGAAGGAGGACCACCTCGACCACCTCAAACAGACCTTCGATATACTGCGCCACTACAACATGAAAATGAACCTCAAGAAAACAAGTTCATAAGATTATTGTTTGGTAGAATTAATCCGACATAACAAGCCACATCAACACACGATTAGTAAATCCTATCAACAATTTGGCGCTAGAAGGAGGGTCCACGAATCTGAAAAATAAAAATTTTCAAGAACAAAAGTTAGAGTTTGTTTGAAGATTTGAAGGTGTTCTTGATAAAGCTCAAGAACATTTGAAGATACACATACATATTCATTCCTTCAAACAAAAAACCCAGATTTCCGGGCGAAAACCCGAATTCTTGAATTTACAAATTCTGCCCGGAAGAAGTTTTTAAACGCGCGCGTGTACACGAATAAACCGGATTTCGGATAATTCGTCACACGCGAGGCTAGACAAAAATTTGCATATCTCCACCTAAGCTGGACGACCATCACCCTGGCGACCTAAGCTGGACGACCATCACCCCGGCGATCTCCCCCCGTCTCGGTGACCTTCCACAAGTTACCCCCCTCCAAAAACTAAAAATGGCTACCACTCGAGCCGCCAAAGGACAGACCTCCGCAACTGCCGGAAGGTCCAGAGGGGGCGACCAAAACTAGGTCGAGGCTAAAACCTCACGCCAGGTGGAGGAAACCTCGCACCCACCTCTCCAGAAGAGCACTGCAGCTCCGCGACCTCCGCGAGTTGTAGTGACCCAAGAAGACTTGAGCCCTGCCCTGAGGGACCTGGCCAACAACCCCGACGAGCTCCAGCACACCATCACAACTTTGCAGAGGTTGCAGCAGAGGCAGAACGACGAGCTCGCCATAGTACCTAGGCGAGCTCCAGCCGAGACCTGGGAGCAGGCGAGGCCCACTCAAGCCACCCAGACCCGCGGGGAGTACAACACTCTCCCCACTGAGTAGGAGGCGAGCTCAGCCCAAGCCCGCCAACACCGAGAACGGGCCGGAAAAGCCAAGGTGGTGAAAGAGCCCGCCCCACACACCGTGCGAGCTTCGGCTTACACCGAGGCATCCGGCACCCACCAATCAACAAGGAGGGAGGTCCTCCAAGGCAGACTGGGGCCCAGATGTGGAGAAAATGAACGAAAAACAGCCCCAGTCACATCCCACGGAGGAGACTCGGACCTGCAGCCGCGCAGGTCCGCCCATGAACGATTGAGAAGGCTCACCACCGACAGGTTGGGCCCCCATGGCGGACGTCAATTCCTGCTCATCACAGAGAGGTCACCCCAGAGTGAGGCACCTCGGGGACGTGCGTCCACGAGATGCACAACCTTCGAGCAACCTCCGCCGGAGGGGACCCGCGATGACGAGCTGGCCTCACTAAAAAAGGTCATCGAAATGCTACAAGCGCAAGTAGCGGCCAAATCTGGCGGACCTGACGCCACCACTCTCCCCGCATCTCCATTAGCGCCTGCTATCCTCCACGCACCGGTCCAGAAGAAAATTCAATTCCCAGTAATGTCTGCGTACGAGGGCGAATCCGACTCGAAGGTCCACCTGGCCAAGTAGGCAGACTTTATGATTTTGGTAGGTGCCACCGACTCCACCCAGTGCCGGAACTTCCCACTGACCCTAGGGGACCGAGCTCACCGCTGGTTCTCTTCACTCGCCCCGGGGACAATCTGCTCATTTGGCCAACTCTCGCGGGAGTTCTTGGCCCACTTCTCTGGGTTCGGGTCCTACCTTACCCAGAAACACCATCTCGCCAACATCCACCAAGGCGAGAATGAGACCGACCAGCAGTACCTGGAGAGGTTCGATAAAATACTGCTGGAGGGTGAGCCAGTGAGTGAGGACACCAAGGTCATCGCGGTGATGGCCGGGCTCAAGAAGGGCACCGACCTTTGGAAGGAGATGTACCTCGCATGTCCGAACACTTACAATGAATTCCACCACAAGGTGGGGGTGTTCGTGGCTATGCAGGAGGCACTGCTGAAAGAAGTTGTTGCCCCGAAGGAGAAGAAGCCCTTCGGGTAGAAGTCCGGAGGCGCATACAAAGCCCCTCGGAACTTATAAGCCTTCGGTGAGGGAGACGAGCTCAAGGAGAAGCTCAACCAGGTCCTCACCATCTCCGTCGACCATGTCTTTACTGCTGTTAAAGACAAGGCCCTGCTGGAGGAGCCGAGGCGGATCCGTCAGGACCGCATGAAGCTCAACCCCAACAAATACTGTGCATATCACCAGGCAATCAACCACTTCACCAGCGAGTGCAGAGACCTCCTCAAACAACTCTGGAAATTCTACGAGGATGGGAAGCTGGCCGAATTTGTGAAGAAGGCCCCAGCTAAGAGGCTGAGGTTCGAAAGGAGAGTGACCTCCGACGATGAAGAGGAGGACGACACGGGCCAGCGCGGACCTCAATATAGGAGGAGGGCACCCCCCCAACCTCAACAAAACTTGGAGCCCACCCGAGAGCTCTTGGTTCTCGAGGAGGAGATCGGAGCTGCCGGAGGTCTCCAAGACGGGGGATCCTCCATGTCCAAGAGAAAGAGAAAGGCCGAGATTCGGGCCATAAACTAGGTCAAGGAAGGCAGCTCCAGCTCCCGGACCGTCACGCAGCTCACTGATGAGCTGATATTCTCCTCGGCGGACCTGGAGGGGGTACTGACGCCCCACAACGACTCGTTGGTGATAACCGCCAACATCATGAACGTCAGAGTCCACAGGCTACTTGTGGACACCGGTGCATTCACCAACATTCTCTTCAAATCCACCTTGGATGCCTTAGGTGATTTTGAGTCGTACATGGAACCTAGCAATGCTAGGATAGTGGGGTTCGGAGAGGCTGTAACCGTCCCACTAGGTAGCGTTAGGTTGAGCGTCCAACTTGTATCGGCCGAGGACCCGGAGTGGAGGCTGACTAGGCTCATAAATTTCCTAGTTGTCGACCAGCAGTCCTCCTACAACGGGTTCCTTGGCCGCCCGTTTATTAATGAATTCAAAGTGGCGTGTTCGACCTACTGCTACTGTTTAAAATTCCCAACTCCAAAAGACGCCGGAACTATAAAGGGTGACCAGAAAAAGGCCCGAGAATGTTTACTCCAAGTCAAAGATGGTCGGGTCAAAAAGTCTGTTACGCAGGTCCACATCCTTGAAGAGGATGTACAGGTCCCAGCAGATGAGCCAAACATCCTAGACGTCATCTCAATCGAAACTGAGAAGATGGAGGTAGGCGACCTACCGGAAATCGACCAAGTGTCAGGACCTGCGCAAGACACACAATCAGTGCCAATGGAGGGATTGGAGGAGGTCCAAAACAACCAAGGGTTGGGACCTGTGCAGGAACAACAACCTGCTCCCATGGAGGTGGTTAATGAAGGCCAAGATAGGGGACCTGCGGGAGGTCAAGAACCAATGCCGATGGATGTTGGCCCAACCCCCCAGGTCACCGAACCATCCCAAGTTGACAAACCACCGGAGGTGCTCACAGCTGGTGAACCCGCCCGAGCTGAAAGCCAACCCGATGACCTCAAACCGCGCATAGGTCACGAACCTGCGCAGATATCACAAGAGGAGTGGGACGAGCTCACCGGCGACCCGAGGTGGAAAAGTCAAAAGAGAAAAGCCACCCCCATGGAAGAACTAAGGGCACTTCCGGTGGACCCGGAAAGGGACTTGGAACTTTTCATCAGTTTCGAGTTACCTGAACCGTACCGATCGAGGATGGAGCTATTCTTGATGTCCAACCTGGACGTGTTTACCTGGTCCCATGAGGATATGACGGGAATCCCGCTAGAGCACGCTTGCCACTGACTTAATATAGACCCGACGAGGAGACCCGTACGTCAAAAGCGAAGGAAATACGGACCAGACAAATACGCAGCTCTAACTGTAGAGGTGGAGAAGTTGTTAGACAACAAACTCATCAAAAAAGCTTTATATCCGCAGTGGGTCGCGAACCCCGTCCTGGTGAAGAAACACAACGGGACGTGGAGGCTCTGCATCGACTTCACGGACCTAAACAAAGCGTGCCCAAAAGACAACTTCCCACTACCTCACATCGATCAGTTAGTCGATAGCACCGCAGGCCATGAGATGATGACATTCATGGATGCTTTTGCGGGCTATCACCAGGTAGCTTTGCACCCAGACTACCAGGAACATACGGCGTTCTACACCAACAAGAACATGTATTGCTGGGAAAGGATACCGTTTGGACTCATCAACGCCGGGGCTACCTACCAAAGGTTGGTAAATAAAATGTTCGACCAACACATTGGCGAATCCATGGAGGTGTACGTGGGCGATATAGTTGTCAAGAGTTTGAGGAAGGAGGACCACCTCGACCACCTCAAACAGACCTTCGATATACTGCGCCACTACAACATGAAAATGAACCTCAAGAAAATAAGCTTCGGCGTACATTCAGGAAAGTTTCTGGGGCATCTAGTTAGCCAACGCGGAATTGAGGTCAACCCAACGCAGGTCCAATGCATAATCGAGATGGGCGTGCCCGATTCCATGCAAAAAGTTCAAAGGTTGACTGGGTGCATGGCAGCTCTGAACAGGTTCATCTCCAGGTCTGGCGACCGAAATCGCCCATTCTTCGAGGCAATCAAGGCAAACACGCGAAGGTATAAGGAGGCGGCCAAAGCCGGCAAGCTCCACCTCAACAAACACTTCGTGTGGACTGATGAATGCCAACGAGCCTTTGAAGACATTAAGGCATACATGGCGGACACGCGAGTCCTGTCAAAGCCGGTACCTGGAGAGAAATTATACCTCTACCTAGCCGCGTCGGAGGTAGCCATCAGCTCCGTCCTGGTCCGAGAAGAGGCGAAAACACACCTACCAGTGTACTATGTAAGCCAAGTCTTACACGAAGCTGAGCTGCGGTACACCCCAACAGAGAAGCTGGCTTATGCACTGGCGATGAGTGTTAGAAAATTGAGGCCTTACTTCTTTGACCATCCAGTGGAGGTATTGACAACATTCCCACTAAGGCAAATACTACAATGCCCAGACACCGCCGGACGCCTGCTGAAATGGTCACTAGAGATCAGCCAATACGGCATAACCTACGCACCCTGAACAGCGATCAAGGGACAAGCGCTCTCGTCGACTTTATCGTCGAGCTAACTTTCCCACAAGATCCGACGAGGGGGCGTATAACTCCGTGGCACCTCTATGTGGACGGGTCATCGACCAGTGTAGCAGCAGGCGCCGACGTGGTCTTGATCAGTCCAGACAGACAAGTCTTCATGCTGGGGGGCAAGCATTGGCATACAAGACGATCAGGCAAGGCTACTATTGGCCCACTCTTCGCAAAGATGCCATCAGCTTCGCGCGAAGGTGCCAGAAGTGTCAACTTTTCACACCTAACATCCACTCCCCAGCCAACCAACTGAAGTCGGTTTTTAGCCCATGGCCTTTCGCGAAATGGGGTATCGACTTGATCGGCCCATTTCCACCTGGTAGAGGCAGTGTAAAGTTTGCTGTTGTAGCAGTAGACTACTACACTAAGTGGGCTGAGGCCGAAGCTCTCACAACAATAACCCAAGAAAGGATGATCGGTTTCATATGGAAGAACTCGATCTGCAGGTTCGGACTTCCACAGTCGATCATCACAGATAACGAAAGGCAATTCGACGGTCAAAAGTTGAGAGACTTCTGTAGTTCATGGAACATCAAGAAGCACTACTCAACTCCATACCATCCCCAGTCGAACGGCCAGGTCGAGGCAGTGAACAAAATTTTGAAACACATATTGAAGCTCCGCCTCGAGGAAAAGAAAGGGAGCTGGGCAGACGAACTCCCGGAGATCCTATGGTCTTATAGAACATCCTACCGAGCCAGCACTGGAGAGACCCCATTTGCCCTAGCCTTTGGAACTGAGGCAGTGGTACCCGTCAAAGTCCAAAACAAGACTTGGAAGGTGGTAGGATATGATGAAGAAAAGAATGACGAAGCCCTGGCAGTAGAGAAGGATCTGATCAAAGAGACCAGAGCTTCATCAGAAATGAAGAACGCTACCTACAAGCGTAGAGCAGAAAAGTATTACAACTCTCAGGTTCGAGACCGAAAATTCAAGGTCGGAGACCTGGTGTTGAAAAAGAAGTTGATAGCCCCACCAGGTGTATTCGGTTCAAACTGGGAAGGACCGTTCTGGGTCACCTCAGCCTAGCCAAACGGCACTTATGACCTCGAAAACGCAGAAGGCAACGCCTCGTCATACACCTGGAGTGCGGCCCACCTGAAAAAGATCTACCAATAGACTAGAATTCTGTAATAGACTAGTCGAAGGTTCGCATCAGAAATATTGATGGCAACCAGTGTAAATTACATCGCTATAAAAAGTTAGAGAATTTGTGAAATCAGAAAAATTTACCAAGTGTCCGGACCTGCGTAGCTCGCCCCCTACGCAAGCTACCTCAGGTCGCCCACTGCCCAGAAGAGCTCACCGACCCCAGCTCGCCCGAGCACTCAAAAATCCGTGATGCACAAGGACCAAGGTCCCAAACATTGTAATTAAATAGCTCGAAGGCAAAGGCCAAAGTGCCCAAGGTCGAGAAGGTACCCTTCTTAAAGGGTTGTTAAGCACCTACTGCCACAAGTTAGAAAAATTCGTGAAAAAGATGAAAAATGTCTAAGGTAAGGTTCATGAAACCCAACGGCCCAACGTGAATCAATCGAAGTGCAGCTCGCTGCCCTAAGTGGTCTAAGACGAGCAATTCGCAGCCCTAAGTGGTGTAAGACGAAGAATACGCACTCTCAAAACAGAGGTACAATTCGTAGTTGTAAGTGACGTAAAACGAACGATTCGCTTCTCAAAATAGAATAAGACGAACAGTTAAGTACCCATAAAATAAATAAACACGAGCTATTTTGAAAATTATAACGTAAAAGCGCGAAAACGAAGTGCGAAGAGTTGGACAAAAAATGCTCGGTTTCAATTCAAAAGACACTTAGGAAATTTTCAAGGCAAAAATACTTGAAAATTCCTAAGTGTTCGAAGTGGTGCTGGCCACAAAGGACGACCAGCTGGCCATCTTTGAACTACAAAAGTATGCTCCTTCTGGGCGAGCTATACAAAGCCCGGCGAGCTCTAGCTACTTAACAAAATCAAAAGCCTACAAAATGGAGCTCCTTCTAGGCGAGCTATGGAGTCTGGCGACCTATAACAACTTAGAAAATGTAAGCTATTCTAGAAAGCAAGGAAAAAAGCCTAAGTGTTGGAAGTGGCGGGGGCAGCGGGCACGTCGGCAGTGACCTCGGTAGGGGCAGGGGTGACCTGGGCAGCTGGAATGGCGAGCTCGGCCTCAGAAGTGATGTTACCAGTAAGCCCGCTGGCATCGAACTCGCCCACGTTCAGCATGGCATCCGCACAAGCCTCCTGAAGTTGCTCCATGGTGGGCGGAGTCCGTTCCCCTTCGTTGGCGACCTCCGTTTCACCCAGATTCAGTTCCGGCACTGGAATGGTATTGATAATCTTGAACCGTGCCGAAACAAAATCCAATGGAATCCCAAGTTCGGGGAGGTCGCCAATGTCCAGCTCGGCATCATCAGGAAAGGGGACTCTGTCCAAACACTCCTTGAACTCGCCCACCACAGCCTTCACCTCGTCATCGTGATGAGCTTGCGCCCACCAGAGGGCCCTCAAGACCTCGGCATAACATTGCACGAAGCCCCGATCCGAGGCCTCGGCCTTTGCAGCCACCAGATCAGCCGAGGAGAATGCATTGTTGCGGAGCTCGGCAACCTCAAGGACCTTCGGCTCCAGCTCGGCCCTCAGCCTCGCGCACTCCGTGTCCGCCCCCCTGGCCAGGTCTCGCTGGAGTTCCAGCTCTCTCTTCGTCAAGTTATGTTGGTCAGCCTCCCGGGCGAGCTGTCCAGCGAGCTCCTCTTCCTTGGCCTTGAGTTTGGCCTCCGCATCTCGCTCAAACCCGGCGAGCTGCTGCTGGAGGTCGCCGAGTTGCTTCAGAGCGTCCTGCTCGGCGACCAGCGATGCTGCAGCTTTCTCCTCGGCGAGCTGTGCCTGTTTCTTGGCCTTGTCAGCAGTGTCCGCCAAGGCCATCATCCTTTTATTCCTGTCGGAGCGACCTGCTCCAAAGCCTTCTGGTTGGAGAGCATTAATCTACTTGCATGGTGAGCCGAGAGGAGGAGGTTCTCCCTCAGGTCCTGACTGTTGATAGTCGCCACCAGCGGAGCCGTCCAGTGCCTCGGCATCTCGCTCACAGTGTTTCGGACTAGGCCCGGATGGAGGCTCCGCATCGATGTCAGTGAGCGAGATCGCTCGAAGGTGTGAAGAGCCTCATGACGATTGGGATGAGCAATGGGAGCATAACTGCGAGGTCAGAACAGTTGAAAAATGTTAGAAAAATAGAAGACAATAAGCGATGAAGATCAGCAGGGCGAGCTACTTACTGGACACGGTCAGGATCCCATCCCAAGAGTGTGTCGTCGGTAGCTCGCACCCCAAATAGAGACGAGGAAGGGGGCGAGCTCCGGATTGGTGTGGCCGCCAGTGGGGCGATGGACTTGGCAGATCCTCTCTGCCCGGACCTCGCCGAGATCCTCTCAGCTCGGTCAGAATCCTCGTCGCGGAGGCCAGTGTACTTGGTCCTCTTCCCACCTTGGGGGTCCTCCTCACCAGCTTGAGACCTATCGCCTCGCTGGGGACCTTTTTTCCCACGACCTCGCTCGGGAGCAGTGCCAGCTCACCCGCCACCTTGGTTGGCCTTCGTCACCTTGGTCTTTTCCTTCTGGGTCCCCGACCCTCCTACCTCGCCCTTCTTAGAGGCGAGCTCTGCCTCCTTGCTCGCCTCCAACGCGAGCACCGATGGCGGGGCGAGTCTGTTGGGGTGAGGTGGGCCCATCTCGAAGAGGCGTTTAACTACTTGATAGGCCTCGGGGACCTCGGCGATGGGAATGGCGACGAAGCTACCACCTACGCAAAGATAGAAAATGTCAGCATAATGGGTGAACTACCCCCCCTCATAGGCGAGCTCCGGAGAGTTGTAAACATGGGAGCTCTGGACCTCTGATATCGAGGTGGTGTGGCAGGGTAAGGAGCCCGGCAAGCCGCAAACAATGATGCGCGCACAGGTGGGCGATCTGCTTATCCTTCTCGCCACTCAAACAGCAAATGGCACGCACCACGTCGAACTCGACCGACACCTTGGGCTTGCCCCTGCTAGACTTGTGGCGCTTTGGAACTGCAAAAAGAAAAAAGAATTTAGGATTAGTATATCTAATTTAACCCACACACACTGAAATAGGCGACCTACTGCTGGCTTCCCCATATCCCTCCGGAGTGGGAATACGGTCACCTCACCCATGGTACGTGCTGGTAGCTCGCCAGTCTCCGCCTATGAAGAAAAACTGCTTCTTCCAGTCACGAACTTTGTTCGGCAAGTCCCCGAGAAATTTCTCTCCCGGGCGAGCTTTCAGGTAGTAGTATCTCGCGCCATCTTTCCCCTGCTTGGTAACAGCGAAGAGCTCGCCCAGGTCCGCTGAGGTCATCGCGTTCTTGTAAACCTCCAACCCAAAGACGGATAACGTGGCGAGAAGATTGCTCCATGCGTTTGGAGTGAGCTGAGTAATGGCCAAGTTGTTGTCGGCGATAAATTGGCCAATGACCGGGTGCAACGACAATGTGAGCCCAGCCCTCAATACATCGACATTCAGAGCAGTCAGCCCCTCGGGAGGCGCATCGGCCCACTCGTTCTTCACTGAGGCATACATGAAGGTGTCGAGCTGGATGTGGTACTTCCTAAGTATGATGGGCAGGTCGCACTCATCAATGAAGCTCACCACCCCACCAGCCCTATAATCGGATGGGGCGACTTTCTCTAGGTCGGCGGGAAGTACTCGGTCCGGGCAAGGGAAGCTCGCCGCGTACTCGGCGACATACTCGTCCCAGTCAAAGGGATGAACGACCTCGGCGGGAACTTGGTGTTCGACCAACTGGGGCTCCGGGAAACCAATGCGGCGGAACCACTCGAGCGTAATTTCCTCCAGGTCGCCACCCTCCTCGTCGACCTCGGTGATGTCCTCACCAACTTCCTCGGGCTCTCGTTGCCACTGGCAACCCTTTCCTCTTGGGCGACCTCGTCGCCTTCCTCCCATACCCCGCAGTACACGGTGCTGGAGGCTCCTTCCTCCGGGTCAGGGCGCACCTCGCTGGGCAGCTCGCTGGAGTCCTGGCGAGCTGCCGAGGTCACCTCGGAGCTGGAGCTGATCTCCACGTACGAAATCTAGGGAGGGGGTTCATCCTCAATCATTGGTTGTTTTCCGGGGTTACGATTAGAGGGGGTCCCACTGGATTCATGAGTCGACATGGTCATGATACAGTCCGTAAAATTCTGAAAATCAGTCCAAGGTCTCCTCGCCGGAGTCACGGTAATAGGTAGTCGGAAAGGGTTCGAAAATCTCTGGAAATGTCCAAAATCCCCGAAGAACTTGAAGAAATCGGAAGACAAAAAATGAAAGAGAAGAAGAAAGTGAGTTTTCTACCTTGAGGAGCGACGGAAATTTCTTCGGAGATGGAGATGCCGTTCGCCGGAAACTGCTCAGAAAACTTAGAAGTGGAAAAATGAGAAATGAACTCACCTCCCCCTATTTATAGACGTCGGGGCGAGGTGCAATATTTGGGAAGTACGAGGACCTATTTGCAAATAATTTGAAAGTTGGTCATTACTGAGGGCAGGGGAACCGAGGCCTCAAAAGGCGTGCGCGACGCCTGGGATCCCGCACCATGTCGGCCACGACTACCGCCTTGGCGGAGCTCGCCCGCTAGCTCGGCACTCGCCCGAGGATAGTTCGCCGAGGTTCAAGTTCTCCAGCTCGCTCGCACATTCGACGGAGTCATGATGCGCGCGAGCTGGGGGGAAAATGTTGACATGGCGAACTAATACACTTAGCCCTGGAATAAACCAAGGCTTGACAGGTCGCCAGGGCTTACCCGGACCCGCGGAAGGCCGGAGCTCACCCACTTGGAGGCAACTCGCCCAAAGGAGCTCGCCTTTACCCCCACGAGGACCTCGCCGAGCTTCGTCACCACGCAGCACCCAGAAGTTCGACAAGGCATCGGAGCTCGCCTTGTAGCTCGCCCGGGAGCTCGCCCCATAACCTGTAGGACCACGATGGTTGCACTCTTTTTCCCTCCGTCCGGTTTATGCACAAGGGTGGTTTACGGTGAGGTTTTTAATGAGGCTCATCTAGTCTAAGACAATGTAGTAGGACGAGGCACAACATGGGAAGCAGTGTGAGGGATCAGGACGAGGGTAAGGAACCCTCGTCAACACCGGAAGCCATATGGGCTCGAAAGGTGCCAACTCATACTCGCACACCTATAAATAAGACCTCTCTTGTAACTATTACACAATTCTCACAAGTTTTGCACAATTAATACATTTCCTACACTTTACTTTCTCTCTCTAAGCTCTCACTCTACATTATCTCCTCCAAGAACACAAGTTCATAAGATTATTGTTTGGTAGAATTAATCCGACATAACAAGCCACATCAACACACGATTAGTAAATCCTATCAATAATACCAACCTCATCTCCTGTGTTGAATCTTTTGAAGGTTTCTGGAGTTTTGGATTCTCGCCCTCCATTTCTCTTTTTGAATGAAGACGAATTCTCTTGTTTTTCATCCACCTTTACCTACCCCAATCTCTGGGTCAATAATTTTTTACTGTTAATGAGCTCACCTACTCGTCTCCTACATTCCACATATGTAGTGGGAAGGTCTTTGGTAAGACTGCGGAACATGGGGGAATCTCCCCTAAATCCTCCAAGTAGAGAATAAATCGTGAGCTCGTCGCTCACAGGCTCACCACTGAGGATGATCTCATCAATTCTATCGATATACTGCTCGTTTCCCTCATCCTTCTGTTGTCGAACTCTCATCAATCGATGGCGACTTTCCGGCTCGTTGATTTTTGCAGCGAAGTATGATACAAAGTTCTCCCCAAGCTCAGAGAAACTATGGATGGAACGGGGAGAAAGATTTACATACCATTTATGGGCTAGTTCGCCTAGAGTGAGAGGGAATTGACGACATTTTATTGCATCTGTCGCACCTCGACCAGTCATATAAATCCTATACTTAGAAAGATGAGTCTCCGGATCTGTCCTTCCCTCATAGAGAGGAGCTTGGAGAGGACTTATCTTCGATTGGACCGGAGCATCTTCCAACTCGATGGTCAAAGGCTCATTTTCCAAGCTTAATCGCTTATGAAGATCTCCTTTTGATTTCACCTTGCCCTCTACCTCGGCTAACCTTTTTTGTAAATCCTGCAAAAGGGATTGTTGGTTATCTTGCATAGCCACTGCTGGTCTTATCACCTCAACAACTGGTTCACCAAAATCATAATGAGAAAAATCCCTTGGGCCCAACCGATCATGGGCTGAAATTCGGGGTTGGTCGCGTCTAAGTAAAGCACTCTGTGCAAAGATCATTTGTTGACTGACCGAATTTTCAGGTTCAGTGCTTCTTGAATACGAGATTTGCATTGGAGTGTATTTAGAGGACCTTGTCAATGATTCTGGAATGGAAGAATCTTTTGTTATTTCTCGGTTGGCAGGCCATGATAAGGATCTCCTGGAGAGATCCGAACCAAGTCGGTTGAAATCGAACGAGATTCGGATTCCACTGCCTTCATCTGGCATTTCCCTTGGTACTCATCCACTCTTCTCATTTTGTTTTGAAGAAAAATGTACTTTTTATTCGGAGCATAGGATGAACTCTGTGTTGCTCTCATTTCTTTGGCTTTTTGCTGGAGTTCCCGGACAAGTGTATCTACTTGCTCGGGAGACTCAAAGTCTTGCATAGATATAGGAATCAATTCCCTTGTCTGATGCCCGGTTGTGGTCTGAGAACACTCAGCCACGGGGGCTTGGTCTAAGGTATATGTGTTTCTTTCAGAATGATTCCCTACCGATTGAGTCGTGGAATATCTAGCAGAAGTATTGTGGAGAGTATCACAGGGAGTATTAGCAGCCTTTGATTTTGTCATTTTAATGATAAGTTGGAGAAGATATTCGAAACAACAACTTTGAAGATAACCTCCAAAAATTTCTTAGAGACTTGAGGATTTGAAGATGTACTTCAAGATCCAAGTCAAAATCCTTAAGATTTGGAGATGTACGTATTTGGTGCCCTCCTTCTAGCGCCAATTGTTATTACCTGATTAAATCCTTATGTGGCTGGGATCAGGATAACAAATAAGTATGTAAATACTTGAATAATCGTGCAGAAAAAGTAAATAACACAGAGATTTGCCTAGGTCTTGTATTGCAAGAGCTAGGACTTAAATTTAGTCTTTGTATAGATCAAATTCGTGGATCTTTACAATGATGACCCTAAGGCCATATTTATAGACGATTCTAAATAAGGTACGAGCGTCTATCGTGCTAAATTGGTCAACTAGACCGTTACAAATATATTTCAGGAAGTCTTCTCTTCATAAATGGTTGCTTCCCTTGTGTAGGCATTAAATGATATTAATTGAGCCCTTAATCATGCATAATAGCTATAATTTCTCTGTAAGAGTTGACCATGAGTGTGCTCGTGCCCGCAGGTGCTCAGCTTGCTCGTGCTCGTAGGTGCTCGACTTGCTCGTGCCCGTAGTGCTCGACTTGCTCGTGCATGTAGGTGCTCGACTTGCTTGTGCCCGTAGTGCTCGACTTGTTTGTGCACGTAGGTGCTCGATTTGCTCGTGCCCGTAGTGCTCGACTTGCTCGTGCACGTAGGTGCTCGACTTGCTCGTGCTCGCGGATCCTGATCCTGCACGTATATTTGTGGGCTTTGTTTATGCTCGCACTCCAAGTTCTCTTGTATTGGGTTTGAGCCTCGTCCGATTATTTATGGGCTCAGGCCCATTGTAATAATCATACCACAACAAGAATATATATATATATATATATATATATATATATATATAGTTTTATATGAAAATAGATAGATATTTTTTTTTAAAAAGAAAGTGGGTAAATTTTTTATTTTATTTTATTAGAATTGGCGTTTGTTTTTTATCCCATTTTCTAATATAATTTGAAAAAAATGAATAGTTGATGTAAAGGGCAAAATGGGGTAATTTTGAGAAATGAACAGTGACCGACAGCCTTTCTCCATAGTCCATACACATGAGATGAAGATGGCAGCATCAAAAGATAGGCAATTTTATTTAAGAGCAACACTTGTGTACAAATTTCTACCGTAGAAATATTCATTTTTTAAAAATTCGAGAATCTAAATCGGGTCGGGTCAGATTTGGATATTTTTTTTCAAAAGTCGCGCAACTTGTAGTTCCAGGTATTTTCGCTCCCAGGTATGTTACAATTTAGGCAAAAGTGTGTTACAATTAGGCAAAATCTGTGTTACTAATTCTTAAAAAAATAATTCTTTGTACTTTTCAAGTAACTATAAAGAAAATATGTATTTTTGCAAGTATAAATATGTGTTACTTAATTTATTTTTTATTCTCTTTGTTGATTTATGTTAATAATATGTTTTTTCGCTCTCAGGTATGTTACAATTTTGGCAAAGGCGTGTTACAATTAGGCAAAATCTGTGTTACTAATTCTCAAAAAATTAATTTTTTTGTACTTTTCAAGTAACTATAAAGAAAATATGTATTTCTGCAAGTATAAATATGTGTTACTTAATTTATTTTTTATTCTCTTTGTTGATTTATATTAATAATATGTTTTTTCGCTCCCAGGTATGTTACAATTTGGGCAAAGGCGTGTTACAATTAGGCAAAATCTGTGTTACTAATTCTTAAAAAATTAATTTTTTATACTTTTCAAGTAACTATAAAGAAAATATGTATTTCTGCAAGTATAAATATGTGTTAATTAATTAATTTTTTATTTTCTTTGTTGATTTATGTTAATAATATGTTATTCATGTACTTAATACATCATTTAATACCTTATATATGTTATATAAAATATAATATATATTTTTATAAGGATAAATAAATGTTTGTGCATACAGTAACACACATTTGATATTGCAGTAACACACATTTACTCTAATTGTAACACATATTTGCAGTAATACACATTTACTCTAATTGTAACATACATTTGCAGTAACACACATTTACTCTAATTGTAACACACATTTACTCTAGATATAACACACATTTGCAGTAACACAAATTTACTCCAAGTGTAACATAAATTTGCAGTAATACATAATTACTCTAGTTGTAACACATATTTGTTCCTCAATTTGTGTTATTATATGAGCATATATGTGTTACTATATGATAAAATGTATTTTTATTAAGAATAAATATGTGTTACACATACAATGTAACATATACATGTGTTACATTGCATGAAAAATATTTACTTCTACAAAAATAAATGAATATGTGTAGAAAATAACACTTAATTTGGTTGTAACACACGTGTTGCCTTAAAGTAACATGCATTTGCCCCAATTGTAACATACCTGAGAGCGAAAATCACAAGCTAAGCGAATTTTGGAAAAAAATACTCAAATTCGACCCGACCCGGTTTAGACCCGCGAATTTTTAAAAATGAATATTTTAGAAATTTGTATATAAGTGTTTGTCTATTTAAATGGAGACCTCTTCAAATAGAAATAGAGGAAAAATTGTGGACATTATGAATATAAAATTAGTCGATAATCTCATTACAGACCGATGATATGTCAGCTTATTCAATAAATTCCATAGAAATATATCGGTTTTTTTATAGAATGGAAATGAATTTCTCTCTCTTACTATTAAATGAATAATAAATGAAATACCCCATATTTTCATGAAGAAAATTTCCGTATTAGTTTTCTTATTTTTTGATTATTTTTTAGGGAGTTTCTCTATCTCTTGAATTTTCATTTTCTTCAACACATTTAATTCAATTCTGAAATTTCTTGTAGTATGAAACTTTTTTATTCAGGAAGCATGACGATGAAATGGGAGAAAGTCCAGCGGAGTGGTGGGCCTGGGATAAGAAATCAAAATATATAAAATTAATTACATGATTAAAAAAAAGAAAAAAAAATTCAAACAGAAATTTAATAATATTTATCTCAATTCTAAAATTTTCTCATATTTAATAAAAAACTTATATTCTACGATTAACGAAGAATTGGTCTCATTTCAAATTTAATTTAACTCTCTCATATTTAAATATTTTGACATTTTTAAAAATGAATAGAATATGTTGGTGAACAATCAATATTGAAAAATAACCCTTTAATACATATGCACAATAATATCATTACAAATTTCTCTCTCTCTCCTTTATTGAGACTCACAACGAAGATGAATGCATGACTTGGTGATAACATTTCTCCCTTCCAGTTAGTAAGTCACAGTCAATCTTGCATATCTCGCACTACTCCTCAACAAAATACAAAATTCCCATCCCTCATCTTAATTCTTTTGTTTTATTTTGTAAATTTTAAATTCAAAATGACCCAAAAAAAAAAAATGAAATTCTGTGTTCAACCTGAAAATGTGACTTCGGAAATGCACACTCAAAATGATTATCCTCTCATAAATACAAAAACAAAAAAAAACAATATTTAAAAAAACTATTTTAAAACACTTAAAAAGAAATTTTTTTACACTCACAAACATCGATAAAATATACTTTTTTTATTATTTTATTATTTAATTTTACACTCATATATTCATTTTTTTCATACTTCATACTACTAAGAAATTAGTCTCACGATGTAGGGCATAATTTTTTTTTTTACAGTGATTTTTTAGAATAAGAATTTCAGCTCTGGTATCAGACAATAATATTATTGCAATTTTCTAGATCACTTATTACTGATAAGTGATTTACGATATACAATTTTTAATAATATATATAAATATATAATATTCCATATATTTTATTTTTATACATTAATTTAATCGGTCAAAATAGTGAAGAAATGAGTTCTGTTGAATGACCGTTTCAATTTTAAAAGCATTAGTGAAGACCACCTACCACGAACAAGAAGAAAAACTTTTTTCTTTACACTTTTTACTGGCGAATTTATTAAAATAAGGACATTTTCTAAATAAATTATTAAAATAGGAATAAAATTTGAAAATTTATGAATATAAAATCAGTCCGGCACCGATTGGTGTGGTGTTGCTTCAACCATTTAAGAGACAGATGTGGTAGTTAACAAATTTGACTAATATGATGGGATTTGGATTTTAAAATTTGACCGACATATGTGGCAGTGAACAAATTCAATTAATAATGCATTTGTGGCCTGTGGACCCGCACTATTATTTAAGAACTTTTTAAAATTAGCAGTAATTAA
>JAPKLY010000048.1:719597-772284 GCA_026898435.1 Prunella vulgaris
AAAGTTTTTTCCTTCCATTAATTAATGGATTAATTACTGCTAATTTTAAAAAGTTCTTAAATAATACTGCGGGTCCCACAGACCACAAATGCATTATTAATTAAATTTGTTCACTGTCACATATGTCGGTCAAATTTTAAAATCCAAATCCCATCATGTTAGTCAAATTTGTTAACTATCACATATGTCTCTTAAATGGTTATATTCATAAACATTCAAATTTTATCCCTGTTTTAATAATTTATTTAGAAAATGTCCTTATTTTATTAAATTCGCCCTTTTTACTCCTAAAGAATATCTCCAGTTATATATATATAATATGTATATACTGATTAGTCTAAATATATGATGCAGGATGACGTCACTGTTCCTGTGTAGAGGTCACGTTTTGTGCAAGCACAGAAAAGCTCAATCAGGAAAATGCATGGACATGCACATGCACATGCGTGCAATCAAATAATTTTAGGTGTAAAATAGAGATACCCTGCACATATATACAACTAAAATAATTCTTTAGTCCAAAAATTAATTTCATACTTTTTTTTATTGAATATCCCAATTCTTCGCATCTAAAAAGTAAACTTTGTATATTTACAAAAATTAATAAAATATATTTTTCTTATTTTATTATTTAATTTTATACTCAGATATTTATTTTTTTTATTCGCATGTCCAGAATTATTATAAAAACAATTCTGAGACGGAGGGAGTATTCCTTTTCATTTATCCCACATACCACATTTTGTTTCTTTTTATCTCCTCCATGGCCAGATACTTGAGAGATCATACAAGTCGAAATATGGATGCTAGTGAAGAAGGGAAAGACACTGTATACAACGTGGACGTGATTAGCGAGCCTCAAGATAATTTCAAAATAATTCACAAACTTTAAATAATCACAAAAATTCATATAAAATATTTTATGAATCTAAGATTCGTAAAATTATCAATACACATACCCATATTACTAAAAATAGCGTTTAACTTACCTCTACTAATTAGTTAAATAATATCATAGTAATTTTTATCAGAACATATATATAATATATATTTTTAATATATAATAAAAACTCAAAATTTTAAAACTAAAACACACACACTGTTAACGCAGGCAGCAATGCATGCTTATCATAATTGCTATAACCTAGGTACCAGTTGGACCCAATCATCTATCATAGAAATTAAATGGACTCTGGAAAAGCACTCATCATGCATATAGCTAAGACCATGATTATCACCAACCAAATAACCAAATCCCCCGATTAAATATTATTTCTCTCTCATCCATTTACACAACCTATCATACATCTATTTATCATACTTTTATCAGCAACTCATTCAATCTGGTTAACTAATATTATATAATTTTTTTATTTTTTTATTTTATTTATTATATATTATCAATAATTATTTTTTATTTTAAAATTAATTAATAAAAATATATTTTTACTAATAATTCCTAATTAACATGAAAAAAGATTACCACACAAAATTAAAACTTGATTCATTTGGAACATGTGATGAAAATAAAACTAAAAAATGCATAAGATGAAAATTACAAATTTGATTCAATTACAATCACCAAATGCATAAGATGAAAATTAAAAATAAATAATTTTGAGTGTTTAGATAATTTTGAAAGTTGGGATACTCTTCAAAATTGAAAAAATATAGATTATTTGGATTTGCAATTGAAAGATGGAGAAAAATTATGGAAAAAAAGAGTGATTTTTAATGTGCTCCAAAATATATCAAGAGTGGTCTCTATTTATAGAGAATGAAAAAAATATGAATTTTGATAATTTTTTTATTTTTTTTAATTAGTAATTTTTAAAATAAAATATATTTTCTATAAAATAAGGGGAACAAATCAAGAGGTGACATGTGTCAACCTATGATTGGCTCCCATGCTGCGCCACAGTGCAGGTTGACGACCAAGCAAATTTCCATTTTAATTTTTTTTTTCTTCTTCCTACCGCCATCCCTCCAAGGTAGCTGATAATAGTAGTCTAAGGGCTCATTTGGTTCGTAAGATAAAAATATTTATCCGTTAAAAACATGCATGTTTTTTACGGATAAATATTTTTATCTTACGAACCAAATGAGCCCTAAGCAGAATATTAATATTTTGGCAGAATGCTCGTTCAATTCAATGCTATATACCAAAAAATTTACTCTCCCTTCCAGAGATATTGTGGTGTGTTTTGGGCGTGCAATTTTAAAAAAATATAAAAAGTATATTTATATAAATATTATATGTGTATTGTGAAAGTGGAGTTTAATAAATAATTTTTACTTTTAGATATACAAATTTTTTGTGGAATAGATCAAAATACAAAATATGCAATGTGTTTTAACGGAGGAAATATATATCTACTTTGTCGGAATATGAGGAAGTATATATCTACTTTGTCGAAATATTAATTTATTTTTACGTGTGAAGTTATACTTAATTCACACATTTTCTTTATCTAGAATTTCACAAAGTGTGTAAACAAGAAAATATTAATTTATGTATATATTTATAAAATCATATATATTTATCACCATCTTATTTATAATACACATAGAACAATACTTGTATAGAAAATTCTACCATAGAAATATTTATTTTTGAAAAATTCGTGGGCCTAAACTGGGTCGGGTCGGATTTGGGTATTTTTTTTCCAAAATTCGCGCAACTTGTAATTTTAGGTTTTTTCGCTCCCAAGTATGTTACAATTTGGGCAAATGCGTGTTACTATTAGATAAAATATGTATTACTAATTCTTAAAAAAATAGTTTTTTATATTTTTCAAGTAACTATAAGGAAAATATGTATATTTGCAAGAATAAATATGTATTACTTAATTTATTTTTTATTCTCTTTGTTGATTTATGTTGATCGTATGCTGTTCATGTACTAATATATCTTTTAATACCTTACATATATTATACAAAGTAGGGTTCTTCTATGGTCAAGAAGGCTTCGCCCTTCCTGACGTCAGTAAACCTCATAAATACCGTTGGATTCATGATCCAACGTACAATATTATTTTGAAGAGATTGCACTTTGCACTAGGGCGATTGCACTATGCATAAGGCGATCACACTGTTAAAAAAATTAATTAATATTATTAAATTAAATTAAAATTACCAAATTAACCTTTTATATCTTAATATATTTTAATCAAATTAAAATTTATGTTTTAAAAATGAATTTTACACCCATTAGAAGAACCCTATTCCCCCAATTTCACTTCCAATTGTACTCGATAGTTAGCCATTAAGTTGGTCGGATGTGAGCTTCTGATAGTAGGACTGAGCGCGTTTCTGACGGATGTGGCATGCGCGTGCGAATTTCGCCATTGATTTCCCGCACATCAATGGCGAAATGGTAGGCGATACACGCCATTGATTTCCCACACATCAATGGCGAAACACGCCATTGATTTCCCGCACAGCGCCAACGATGTATATATGCCGACGGACGGGTTAAATCGCAAAGGATGTGGGTGTTTCGCCATTAATTTCCCCGTGAACTCAGTTGATAATCGTTGAATAGCGATTTCACCGGAACTTGAACTTTCTCGACGACGGATTTGTTGAAGCAGAGCTTCGAATTATGGCGCTTGATGTAGAGGAGAAGCTTTGTCTCCCTGTTTTGATCACTCTGCAGCTTCAATTTGGAAGTCCATCGGCGGCCACCAAAACGGTTGCGCCCCACCGTGCTTGTCGACCGCAGTGCTTTACGAGGAGGAGGAGGAGGAGGAGGAGGAGGAGGAGGTAGAACCAGCTTCGACGACGGCGGCGATGGCGTAAATGTGCGACTTGGAGAAGAAGGTGGGCATTTTGAAAACCTATGCGGATTTGATCATGATTTTCAGATGTAATTTGTCCATGATTATTGTGTGCCTCATGATTGAGAATTGCAGAGACATTTTATTTGTTGAAATTTTTAGTGAATGAACTTGATTTAGTACTACGATTTCCTGAGCAGATATGTCAAAACAGTACCACTTGCTGCAGAGATTCTCGACATCAGGAGGAGTCAAAAGCTGGAAATAGTTAAGTCTCTAAATGTTGAGAAAGTGTGATATCGTCTTGAAGAGAGATTGGCAAATCTTCTCCTCTTTCTGATTGTTAAGTGTAAAAGCTAAGTTGAGTTTGAATACTGAGTATTAAATCCTGATCCTGAGACAAGGCCCTGAACCTGAGAGAAAATGAGTCTGAGTAAGGGCGAAGGCAATACTGAGTCTGAATGCTCTGATCCTG
This sequence comes from Prunella vulgaris, assembly GCA_026898435.1. Lineage (NCBI taxonomy): Eukaryota > Viridiplantae > Streptophyta > Magnoliopsida > Lamiales > Lamiaceae > Prunella > Prunella vulgaris. The sequence goes on from JAPKLY010000048.1 coordinate 723,852, forward strand.
ACACTCATCCTGAATGTTCAGATTAGTGAAGGCACTTGTCCTGAAGACTCAGTAACCTGAAGGCATAATCATGAGATTATCATCGTGAGTCAGGCATCTCCTGAGTAAAGTCAGGCATCCTGACAGGCATATCCTGAGCTGAAAAATTACCAATCTCCTGAGTCACTCAAGCTGAAGGTTTCGAGCTGACATCAAGGCAATTATTTTGATAGCTGGCGGAGCAATCCTATTGAATGCCGGAACAATTATTTCAGGCGGTTGTAACCATACAAGCTTGTTGATTGGTTATGGATTTGGAGGGCAGTTATGACCTGGGCATCTATATATACGTATTCATACCTGGAGAACATATATCACTCATCCCTTAGAGAGACTAGAGTGAGAAAGCTTGTATTCTGTAAAACATTATTCATTTTATTAGTGAAGTGAGAAAACCTCACCCGTGGACGTAGATCAATTTGATCGAACCACGTAAATTCTCTGTTCTTTAATTTCTTAATTTCTGCATTTTGTGTTCATCGAAGTTCTTCAAGGTCTGATAATAGAAAGTCTTATTAAGGTAGATTATTCCGATTAAATTCACAACAATTGGCGCCGTCTGTGGGAAAAGAGGAAGAATCGACTGGGTTAATCATCAATCATGACATCTACCAAGTTGGAATTTGAGAAATTCACTGGAGCAAACGACTTTGGTTTGTGGAAGATTAAGATGAAGGCTCTCTTGACTCATCATGGGTTGGCCAATGCTCTGAAACCTGAAGATCAATGGCCCCCTTCTTCGTCAGAAAATCCAGGCAAGAAACTAGAAATATTGGAAAGGGCACATAGCACAATCATCTTGTGTCTGGGGGATAAGCCTCTTAGGGAGGTGTGCAAGGAGAAGAATGCCATTGATGTTTGGAGTAAATTGGAGAAGGTATATCAGACTAAGTCTGTCACCAACAAGTTGTTCATGAAGCAAAAACTGATTTCCTTCAGGATGAATGAAGAGAAGGAGTTGATTGAACAACTTGAGGAATTTAACAAGGCTGCTGATGATCTTGAGAACCTGGGAGTGGAAATTGATGATGGTGATAAGGCTTTGATGCTTCTGAATTCTTTGCCTAAATCCTTTGAGAATTTCAAGGATACTCTACTATTTGGGAGGCAGGATCAATTGTCCTTTAATGATATTCTGAGTGCGCTGAAAACAAAGTCTCTTCAGCTACAAGCTGATAAGAAAAATTCAATTCAGGCTGAAGGTTTGAATGTCAGATTCAAGAAGGGCAAGAAAGGTTTTCAGAACAAGAAGAATAAGAACATAAAGGGATCAAAATCTGGTGATTTTGTTGAGAGGAGGAAATGTTTTGCTTGCCACAAAACTGGTCATCTCTAGAAGAATTGTCCTGACAGAAATAGGAATCAGGGAGAAGAACAAAAGGCTGATATAACTGTTGCTGCTGAAGAAGGGTATAATAGTGCTGAGGTGTTGACAGTTACTAACCTGAAATTGAATGATGAATGAGTACTTGACTCAGGATGTTCATTCCACATGTGCCCGGATGAATCGTTGTTCAGGGAGTTGAGGAGGTTTGATGGAGGCTCAGTTGTGTTGGGCAACAATCAGACATGCAAGGTGAAGGGAAGTGGTTCTGTCAGGTTGAAGCTGCATGATGGAGTAGATCGAATACTCTAAAATGTGAGGCTGGTGCCAGAACTTAAGAGGAATCTGATTTCCCTGGGTTCACTGAATCAACTGGGTTATGAATTCAACACTGAGGATGGTTACATCCTGATAACCAAAGACAAGAAGGTATACATGAAAGGCAAGAAAGTCAATGGGTTGTATATCCTGATTGGGAGCACTTCCACTGGGTCAGCAAATAATGTTATGGACAGCTCTGAGGTTATGATATGGCATAAAATATTAGGCCATATTGGAGAAAGGGGACTCCAAGAACTGACAAAGCAGAAAGTATTTGGGGAAGGAAATGAGATGAAGTTGGATTTTTGTGACCATTGTGTCCTGGGCAAATCCAAGAAAATCCCATTCCCTAAAGGTAAGAAGACTACTGATGCATTTCTGGACTATGTTCATTCTGACATCTGGGGACCAGCTAAGGTGGAGACTCATGGAGGTGGAAGATACTTCATGACAGTCATTGATGACTTCAGCAGAAAAGCATGGGTGTTCATACTGAAGCAGAAAAGTGAGGCCTTAGCAAAATTCAGAGATTGGGTCAGTGAACAAGAAAATAAGAGAGTAAAATCCATTAAACATCTCAGGATAGATAATGGATTGGAGTATGTATCAGAGGAGTTTAATAATTTCTGCAAAGAAAGGGGGATAACTAGGCACAAGACAGTTCTTGCAAATCCTCAGCAAAATGGCCTTGCTGAGAGGATGAACAGAACAATCCTGAAAAAGGTCCGGAGCATGCTATCAGATGCAAAGCTACCAAAGATATTTTGGGGTGAGGCAGTCAGTACAACTTGCTATCTCATAAACAAGTCACCATCCTCAGCAATTGAGTTTAGGACACCTGATGAGGTGTGGTACGGAAGGATCTCAGATTACGACAACCTGAAGGTATTTGGTTGCTCAGGTTTTGCCCACATCAGGCAGGACAAGCTGGAACCTAGAGCACTGAGATGTATCTTTATTGGTTATCCTAAGGGAATAAAAGGATACAAGTTATGATGTCTGGAACCTGGTCACAAAAGGTGTATCATCAGCAGAGATGTGACTTTTAATGAGAAAGTCATGGGATACAATCAGCCCATAAGCACTCAGGACTCAGATGAAATTCTTTCAGAAGAAGACATTTAGGTTGTGATGGAGACTCCTGACAAGAACTCAGGACAAGCAGGCACTGAGTCAGATGAAAACTCAGGAAGACATCACGAGGAATATGAGGAAAGTGATACTGACCATTCAAATTCAGATACTGAAGGCCAAGATCTCAGGAATTATAGTCTAGCAAGAGACAGACACAGGAGAAGCACACACCCTCCGACTAGATTCGGTCAGGCTGATATGGTGTCCTATGCCCTGATAACCGCTGAAGAAATTGAGCATCAGGAACCACAAAGCTATGCTGAAGCTGTGTCAGGCAAAGACAAAGAGAGATGTATATTGGCAATGACTGAGGAACTTCAGTCATTAGAAAAGAACAACACTTGGACCTTAGTGAACAGAGTTCAGGGACAGAAGGTAGTTAGTTCCAAGTGGATCTTCAAGAAGAAATCTAAAATGGGGTCAGGAAGAAAAGAGAATCTGAGATACAAGGCAAGACTGGTGGCCAGAGGATTCACTCAGAGAGAGGGGATAGATTTCAATGAGGTATTCTCACCTGTTGTAAAACATTGCTCAATACGAATTTTATTGTCAAAGGTTGCTCAGGAGGATCTGGAGCTTCAGCAGTTAGATGTCAAGACAACCTTTCTACATGGAGATCTGGAAGAAACAATACACATGCAACAACCTGAAGGTTTTATTCTACCAGGAAATCAGGAGAAGGTGTGCTTACTGAAGAAGTCGTTGTATGGACTGAAACAAAGTCCAAGGCAATGGTATAAGAAATTTGATAGTTTCATGATCTCCATAGGCTTTACTAGGTGCAGGTATGATAGTTGTGTCTATCTTGAGAAACAAGGAAATGAAGTACTTACATACCTACTGCTCTATGTGGATGACATGTTGGTTGCAAGCAAGAGTCCTGAAAGAATTCAGAAGTTAAAGGCAAAACTCAGTAACACTTTTGACATGAAGGATTTGGGCAGTGCGAAGAGGATACAGGGCATGGAAATTATCAGAGATAAGAGCAGAGGAAGGTTGTTCTTAACTCAGAAGGATTACATTCTGAAGATACTCAGGAGGTTTAACATGTATGAATCTAGAATTGTATCTACACCCCTTGGTCAACAATTCAAACTAACATCAGATCAGTGTCCGAAGTCAGAAGAAGAGAAGACACAAATGAGTAAAATTCCTTACTCAAATGGAATTGGTAGCATAATGCATGCTATGGTGTGCAGCAGGCCAGATTTAACACATTCAGTCAGTGTGGTCAGTAGATTTATGGCAAATCCAGGAAAAACACACAGGGAAGCCTTTAAGTGGGTTATGAGATACTTAAAAGGTACTGATAATCTGGGGTTACTCTTTGAGAAGACTAAGGACGTAGCACAACCTCTTCAGGGATATGTGATTCAGATTATGCTAGAAGCAGCGACACAAGGAAATCCTTGACCGGATATGTGTTCACATTATATGGTACAACAATAAGTTGGAGAGCAGTACTCCAGTCAGTAGTGGCTCTCTCAACTACTGAGGCTGAATATATTGCAATGACTGAAGCAGTTAAGGAAGCGATGTGGCTCAAGGGTATGATTAAAGAATTTGGAATAAGGCAGAAGGAAGTTGCAGTTCAGTGTGCCAATCAAAGCACAATTCATTTGGTTAAGCATCAGGTCTTTCATGAAAGGTCTAAGCATATTGATGTAAGACTTCATTTTGGGAAAGATGTGGTGGAAAAGAAAGTGATTTCAGTGCAGAAGGTTTCTACTGAGAACAATGCTGCGGATATGCTGACTAAGGTCTTACCTATTTCCAAGTTCAGATACTGTTTGGAGCTGATCAAGTTACTGTCGAGGGATGTACCAAGAGATAGGTCCTGAGGTGGAGTGTGGAGTGGGGGAAACTAACTTACTTTGTGGTGGAGAATTGTTAAGTGTAAAAGCTAAGCTGAGTTTGAATACTGAGTATTAAATCCTGATCCTGAGGCAAGGCCCTGAACCTGAGAGAAAATGAGTCTGAGTAAGGGCGAAGGCAATACTGAGTCTGAATGCTCTGATCCTGACACTCATCCTGAGTGTTCAGATCAGTGAAGGCACTTGTCCTGAAGACTCAGTAACCTGAAGGCATAATCATGAGATTATCATCCTGAGTCAGGCATCTCCTGAGTAAAGTCAGGCATCCTGACAGGCATATCCTGAGCTGAAAAATTACCAATCTCTTGAGTCACTCAAGCTGAAGGTTTCGAGCTGACATCAAGGCGGTTATTTTGACAGCTGGCAGAGCAATCCTATTGGATGCCGGAACAGTTATTTCAGGCGGTTGTAACCATACAAGCTTGTTGATTGGTTATGGATTTAGAGGGCAGTTAGGACCTGAGCATCTATATATATGTATTCATACCTGGAGAACATATATCACTCATCACTTAGAGAGACGAGAGTGAGAAAGCTTGTATTTTGTAAAACATTATCCATTTTATTAGTGAAGTGAGAAAACCCCACCCGTGGACGTAGATCAACTTGATCGAACCACGTAAATTCTCTGTTCTTTGATTTCTTAATTTCTGCATTTTGTGTTCATCGAAGTTCTTCAAGGTCTGATAATAGAAAGTCTTATTGAGGCCGATTATTCTGATTAAATTCACAACACTGATGAAGAGCTGTACTTGGAGTTGAGGCATAGAGCGCAAGTCCTTTTTAGTGGCATATGTAGTCAAAATGTTTTCATATCACGGCCATTCCTGAATTTTGTCTGAAGTAAAAAGTTAACTTGGAGTTAATGAGATAAGGGATCGAAAGTGATCACTGAAATGCCTGATCTCCAGGCAAAACGGGGTTTTACAATTCTGTAGAACTTACTGCTATCAATTGTCATGCTAATTGCTTCAATTTCAGATCATTGTTGTGTTGACAGATTAGAGCTGCGAGAAGAATATAGATTAGAGAACCGAAAAGCATTTGCCAACATCTGGTCAGACTTGGTGTTTGGGGTCTCATTGTTCGTTCTTATATACTTTTATCAGAGTCAAGTGAGTGTCTTCAAATAATTTGCTCTCTTCTTTTCACTTATATCTCTTTTTTATTAAAGAAAAAAATTCTCGACTGATATGATTGTTTCTCGTAGTTCAGTATCAGTCACGAGAGTTATCATCATACAATCTGCTTCATTTTCACAAACTTTCTCTTGTTTTATTCTTGAAAATACTCGAGGATGATGTCATTGTTTCTCATTTCACAATCCATAAACAATCAACCTTATATCAATTGAATGGTTGCAAATAATAGTTTCCAAAGTATTATAGACACAAAATATTTAATATAATTAACAAACGTTTGCTAGAATCTGCTTAAAATGGTGATCAATGTGTTGAAACAAACTGCACTAAGGGATAGAATATAACGAAAAATTGAATTCTTGGCCTTATGGTCTAATATTAGTTTAGGAAAGGAACCCCGTTTTGGAAGAAAGACATGCATATTTGGTCAGTGTTTCAAGAACTCGCCAAATTAGTCTCAAGTAGAACTGTATAATCCAAGTTTATGGCATGTTATTACATTGTTCTTGGTTACTTTGTGTAAAAGTAGCTTAATAAAAATTTATAGCAAGTACTAGTGACCTTTCTGAATAAGTAAATAATGTGAAATTCTTCTGATTTTCTTGTAATTAATCGACATGAGAACGCCACATTCTTCTTCTTTCTAAGAATTCAATCATATTTCCTCATTTTGTAAAGTATTAAAACACGATTTCACTTCTGTTACATCTTAACTGATGCTCTCACTTCCGTTGATGTTTATTTGTTTTCAAGTTGCACCCCTGCAGGTATTATTGCTAAAATTTACAGGCTATAAGATATTGAATAACATCACAGACTCCGGCAAGGCGTTTCTTTCCAATTCCTACAAACATAATAGATGTAACTCTGCTTACTTCGTATCTATATATGGGGGCCACTTTTAGGACGTGCTTCTGATAATTCATACTGTGAGGTCCATGTCTTTAGAAAGTCCTCAGCTACCTGTCTATCAATCATTATATCCAGTAGCCAATACAAATTATCAGCCTGTTTCGCTATCTGACCAGCATCTTGTATGTCTCCTTGTGCTGCCTTTAGAAAATGGCAAGAAAGTAATCTCAGGCAGCCATCTGATTCGGGTGAAAATTGCATGATTTTGGTATGCTTTTATTGCTTAATTTTGTTGTGATTTCATGCTTTTATTACCTTATTTTGATTAATTGTGCTTAATTGTTAAAATATTAATTTTGGTTTAATTTGTTAGGAAAATTGAATTGGGCGCATAATTTAAGTTGTTGATATTAATTTAGCCCAAATATTAATTTGTTAATTAAGAGGCCCAATGCTCATAGCCCATTTCAATGTTTGAATTGAAAAGCAAATGGTTGATCTTTACATGATCTCACGTGAATGATGCAAAGCTAGTGTTGACCGACAATTTGGGAAAGAGAGTAGGAAGAAAACGTGGCTTATCTACCTCCATAACTTATTCTTTGTTTCTTCTAAAATTTTCAGAGAAGAGAGAAAAAGAAAGAAGCAGCCACACGCCGGAAATTCGCCGGAGTCAAGCCTTGCCACAGCTGCTACTCGAAATTCACCGGAAATAGTAGCCACACCTCTGCCCCTGTTTCAATTCGCCGGAAGCCAAGTCACTCACCTCTCTTCCTCGCCTGCCCAGCCGTCTGCGCCCTTGTCCATCTCGCACCACGCTGCCGCCGGAATTGAGTGCCTCATCTCGTCATCGCCGGGAAATTCAGAACATCACCGCAGGAATCGAAGAAGGCCCAGCCGCTCTTGCCTGAAATTCATCGGAACTGCCCTTACGTCGCCGGAGCTTTCCCGAGACTTAATCGCCGGAATTCTTTGTCGCCACCGGAGTCAAGCCTCTATCCTACTGCTCTGTTCGAAGAAAGAAGAAGAAAGTGTTGAAAGAATTCAAGAGTTGCTGAAGGTACAAAACGTTTTTGTTATTTTTCACAGACCTTGCCTCTGCTGGCCCATGCCTTCCTTTCCTTTCTGCAAGACCATGTGATTTTGCATGACCGTGCGAACCAAGTCGAAGTAATTCGCACCGTCATGCCGAAAATTCACACGACCATGCGAACCAAGTCGAAATAATTCACACGGGCGACGTTTTATTCGCATGACCGTGCGAGAGCTGTGAACCGTGCTGGAAAAAGTTGCAGAGGGAAAATGTCTAACTTGAAGAAGTGTTAAATGGGAGAACGTTTTCTTCACAGCAGAGACAAGTTGGGGCAAATTTTCTAATTTTCAGAAGTTGAGTGGAATGTGGTTAATTTTAAATATCCATTTTTCTCACATTTGAAGAGGGGAACACAGAACAAAGCAGCTGGGAATGAAATTCACACACACACTTGATGGTGTTTTCACCAATTTTCTTCATTTCTCAACATTTTGGAACATGGAAGGTTGCTTTGAGCTTGAATTTTGATCCTCCATCATCCACAAGAGTCTAAGCTTCCTATTTCCCTTGTTTTATTTTTGGTCAATTTTGTAATTGTTAGCACTATATTAATTGTTGGCTAGAACACTTTTGGTTCTAGGGCTATGTAAATATTTGGATTGAAGTTTGGTTTAATATTTTGTTTAAGTGGTGTTTGTGGGATATTTTTATTAGTCTGCTTAATATTAATTGCAAGCATGTTATTAGTGGTCATGATAATGTGTTTATTTATGTTAGGGAGATAAGATTGAAAAATTTATTTCATTAATGGAACCTAAGCATGCTACCTAATTGATTGTTAGTTTGAGAAAATGATAAATCATTAGGAGGGATTTTAATAGTTCTTTTTGTGTTATTGTGGATTGTGTAGTATTTGCTAGGTAAATATACATGCTTATACTATGCTTTCTTTGAATTAATTGGATTGAAAAATTGATTAATTCTACTTTAGTGACCAACTCTATGAAAATGAACACAACCACTTGAATGAGTTATTGACCATAGATGGATATCTAGATATTGCATATGCCTTAGGACCTATTTTCTCTATTGATTGTTAATTGATATTTTTGTGAGTTAAGATTGCATTGAACTTGATTGATCATTTGTTTGGTTTCTATTTTCTTAAATTATTGCTAGTGACATTTTAGTTGGTAATTGGAAATAGATTAAGTTCAAAACACCCTTCATTAAGTGATTTTTTTTTAGAAAGAACAAAATCAATTCATTGCACTTTTACACTAACCCTTCCTCGTGGGATCGACTCGTATTTACCATCCTACGATTGACACCGTGCACTTGCGGTTGTTTAATTTTATGTGTTGGGAAATATCGGAACACTATCACAAGCAAAGTATAATGACTCCTTCCTTAAGTCATTATGTGATGAATTCTCTCGTAGCATTTTGGTCACCAAGCCTTTCATCTCTCTCCTAGCCTTCTCATCTTTCCCTTCAAGAACTTCCTGCAATAGCTTGAGAAGGACTTCTTTCTTTCTTTTTTCTTTTTAAATGCATCTCAGCGATAATAATCTTACTGACAAGATGCCTTTGGAATTAAAAATTCGGATTGAGTTGACAATGTGTGAATTTAGTAGTTTACTTCTTGACATTTAAATGTGCTACTAGTTACCTTTATCTTTATTTTTCCCTTTCTTGTGTCTATGCATAACTACATAGTTACAGCTCACTGGTTTTGAAGGACCTATGTTGTCTACCATCTCGTTCTTGATGAATTTAATTGAATTCTGAGCCATTTACCTTTTCAGACCACTCTTCACATTCTCTTGAGTATCTCACTCATAAAATCTCTGTGGCTCAAATATTCTGAGTTATTTATCTTGTGTCGTTATTGGTTATACTGGTGAACAAAATTCGATAATAACTACTATGTAATTGTTGGTCCCGAGAAAATTAGGGTTTAGGGTTCGTTTTTCTTCTGAGTTCTTCCAAAATAGGGTTTCGCAATTTCGGCAGCATCTTATTTATTGAATAACATTGCCTCTTGGATTGGATATGCAGTTCCTCATACGGATTGCAAATTAGGAATAAGTTGTTTGTGTCCCCATTGCCTCTCTATTGTGTTCTTCTTATCATATTTTGTAGTTTAGTAAGTTTATTTAACATTTTTTTTCTCTGTTTGTTGTCCCTAAAGAGGAGTCTATCCAGTGCTTGTTTGGGTTTGTAATTTTATTTAAATTGTATGAGTTTAGGTTTGCTGTGGTAAATCCAACTGTTGTACACTGTGAATATTTGTGTACCAATCAGTGACACTTGAGATCTGGTGTATGAAAGGTTACATTTATTAAATCTTGTACATGAGTTAATTGCTCGCATGTATCCCTGCAAATTTAGACTCTACATCTTGACTCCCATAATGTTGAGTCCAACCTTCATAAGACTCCTTGTTATCTTCTTCTTGCTTGAAGAACTTCTACAGCAAAGAATGATAAGCTTGTTAGTTGTACTTTTCTTCCTAGAGGAAGATAATAGGAGAGTTCGTAGACGTGTAGAGAATGTTGCCTCCTATCAAATGTTGGACAGAATTCCATATCAAGTCTTTCGTTTGAACAAATTGGTTTTTATCTCGGATTATGCCTGTGTAGAGAATTTAAGAATGGATAGGAATGCTTTTGCACACCTTTGCCTAAATATGAGAGATTTAGGAGGTTTGAAAGATCATAAGTATGTGTGTGTTGAAGAGCAAGTGGCCATGTTTTTATGTGTATTAGGTCACCATAAAAAGAACAGTGTCGTAAAATTTAACTTCATTAGATCGGGTCAAACCGTATCGTATTATATCCACCTTGTGCTGAAGGCTGTTTTGAAACTACATTAATTTTTTTTGGTTACGCCCTCCCCTGTCCGTGAAGATTCAACACATCCGACATGGAAGTGGTTTAAGGTATAAGAAAGAAAGTTCATTTATTACTGTTTTTCTTGACAGCTGATCAATTTTCACCTCTCTGACACATGGTTTATATTTTTCTTGTGTATGCATTTTAGGGCTGTCTTGGTGCATTAGACGACACCTAAATTGATCTTCATGTCCCAGTAATCGATAAACCTCAGTATAGGATAAGAAAAGGCAGCATAGCTACTAACGTATTGGGTGTTTGCGATCAGCAAATGAGGTGCATTTATGTTCTCCCAGGTTGGGAAGGGTCAGCTGCAGATTGTCGTGTGCTTCGGGATGCTGTTTTAAGACCTCATGGGTTAAAAGTCTCTAAGGGTAATGAGACAATGACACACTGCATCAATTCATAAATTGTATTTATTTGTTCCTACTGTGTTTAAATATAAATAAGCCTACACTGTCATGCATTCATAAAATGTATTCATTTCTTCCCAATGTGTATATAAACATAGATATTTCTTTGTTTTCCAGGCTACTACTACCTCTGTGACAATGGATATGCGAACAACGAGGGATTCCTTGTACCGTATAGAGGTTATCGTTACCATCTTAAAGACTGGGGCCCATCAACCCAGAGACCAGTTAATCACCAAGAGCATTTCAACATGTGTCACACCAAGGCTCGTAACATTATAGAACGTGCTTTTGGGGTACTGAAATTGCGCTTTGGAATTTTTAGGAGTGCTGCATACTACCCTGTGAAATCCTAAGTGAGGCTTATAATGGCTTGTTTCCTACTCCACAACTATGTACGATCCATGATGCATGTTGATCCTGTAGAGAGAGAGTGGGAGCTGCACCCCAATCGGGATTCGTTCATTTGTGGTGACAACGTTGAGTATATTGAGGGGGTTGAATTATCTACCGAGTGGACCAATAGGAAGGACACTCTATCTATGTCTTTATGGAATCAATATAGAAGGAGTTGATAGTATGATTTGGCAGCTGTTTTAATCTGTTGTTGTGCTTTACCAATTTTAAACATATCAAGACTTTCTTATGTTGCTCCATTTGTTGTATTAACCTTATTTCATCGTATCATTGTTTGTACAATCTTGGGTTATACACACATGTTTGTTGTGTATGGTGATTATCAGTGTGCAATTAAACTTGAGTGTTAAGTTCATTTTTTTGGCATGAAATACCTGGTCTCGTTATGTATATGATTTATTGATTTGCTATATACGGATGAATGATTTCCTATGTTTTGTCTACGCAACAATGACTCCTGATTGTTCTTGTGGTTGTGGACTAATGCTTCGTCGTGTTGCTGGACCGAAGTCCACATGCCCGGGTAGGTATTACTACATTTGTCCCAAACAAAAGAAGCACAAGGGTAGTTTCTTCTGGTGTGATGAAGTGAAGGAAGATGTCCCACAAGTTACAATGTCTCCAAATGCACTCTCTTCCTATAGCACCAACAACAATACACTGCATTCAATAGCCACATGACCCACTGTTGGATTGACTGATTCAGTACGACATCGACTGAGAGAAGAACAAATAAATGCAGACAATGAGATTTTGTCCGGTAAACCGTCATGTATCCTCGTTAATACGGACGGTGAACCATCGACTTTGACGATTTGGTTGTTCTTGTCTATTGTTATCATTTTCATTTGTATTGTGTTACTTGTGTTAGGTGTGTTGCTTGGCAAATCAATGTAAGGTTAAGTTTGGTGTCATTTTGGTATACTACGTGTGTGTATTCTTGTGTTTCAGGATTTGGGTAGGCACTTTAATCATTATGTATTGTCATTTCGTTGTTTACTGTGTTGGCCAGTATGTTGGCCAGGACATGTCATTCAAAACTTTGTCCTTATGTTGGAAAGAATATATTCCCTCACAGTCTATGCAGTAGCCTATGTGAGCATGAGTCAATTCCGGTCACAATTTTACTTGACTGTTGGAATGGCTTCTTATGCATGCATGTGACCATTATACAGCCTTATGTCATGCATTATCAGTTATCACATGAAACAAATTAGCATTAATTTTCCTCCACCGTAACTACTATATAATATCACCCACTTGACTTTACAATACACAAGCTGAGTAAGTTCCATTACCAAAAACAAAAAGAAAATAAAAAAATTCCCTTCCACTATGGCTCCAATCCGCATTCCATCTCAAACAGAAATGTTGTTCAATGGAATATGGACATATGAGATGGAATCATGCTTCATAAACGGCTTGGTACAAGAAAAGCATTTAGGCCATTGGAAGGGTCGCCATGCAACCAACGTTCATGCTCTTTTAATTGCCATTGGAATGGTGAATGAGGTTTTCTAAAAAAAAACTCACTTTCTTTGATGCAGAAGTGCATCTTGATTTCCTTGGTGAGAGGTATGATACTTTCAAAGAATGCTATGAGACCGATGGTGTTGATGTTGATGAGAGCAACAACATCATTGCTTCGAAGAAAGTGTGGCACAAGATGATAAAGGTTTGTATCCCTTTTAAATGTACATGAATCAATATCCTCTCTATCTCTCCCTCTGTCTACATATATTCATTGTACACAATTTAATAATTTATCACATGTTAAACCTTGTAGCGTGATCATCTTGCTATTGCATATTACCGTCAGGGAGAGCCATTCTATGAATCAATGAAGCTATTGTTCAAAACCAATGAAAATCCTAACGCAGCCCCAGCCCCTGTTTAAGTGATAACTATAAGTGATAGCACAGACCCAGTTAATCCGAGTCTCAACGTGCACAAAATCCAACTATTGTTATCTCTGACAGTAACGAAGATGAAGTTGACTCACCCTCGTGGACTACCCGTAATGATCTTAGACGAAACTTGTTCAAATCTCATGGCCCAGATACTTCAACCTCACACCCTCGCCCACAATTTCCACCACGTAATGAATTTCTCACGAGACCCGCGTTCCCCCCGAAAGCCTCCTCTCACAGTAGCTCAAACATTGAATCCTCTAACTCATGCGGGTCGGGGAGTCCCTACAAATGGTTCTCATTATCGCGAAGGAATGATTAGAATATGGATGGAGTCGTCTTAACCTTGTGTCTTGTGTTAGACTTGTGGCTTGTATGCATTTTCATTTTATAATGGTTGTAGCTAGTAAGTTTCCTATGCATTGTAGTATTGTAGTATTTAATGATGTTTCTTTATGTGATGTTGGGTGTGCAAGAGTCCTTATGTAATATGTATTTCAATTCAATGAAATGGTGTGCAAGAGTACTGTAATAACCACGAATGTGATTTCCACACATCCATTAACAAATATAAGCACTAAACATCTTCACACATAATTAGTCCTCATGGACATACTAATATATAAGAACAATCAAAATAACAGTAGTGTTGAAGTAGTCCTACTGGACATACCAATAACAAAAAGCAAATAAATATAGCACCAATTCATCCATACATAAGTTGCAACAAAAAGTTAAAATTCCAAGCCTTCATTAAGCAGCCTTCGGTTCCTCCAACAAGTCAATGCAGTAATGTTGACGATATTGTGGACACATTGATGAATCGATATCAGGTACGATAAGTCCGAATACCATACACTCGAACATCTTCACACATATGATGCCGCAGTCACTGAAGTTTTTTGCTGAGGTGTCCTAAGATATCTTTCCACCATCCACTCTTTCCTCCCAACACCATCAATTTTCCTGTCTGTATACACATGTCCCTCATTGCATAAATTGGGCAGAATGTTGGCCAACTTTCGGAAGACAGCCGCATGTCTTCGTGGAGGTCATCGGCCACATGGCGAATCGTAAATCATTATTGTTTGCTTCATCAATCGCAACTCCAGCAACACCTAATGATTCCCTCCCACGTTTGCAATCCCATATACGAAATCTGCAAATTTCCACTGCATTCCATAACCGTAAACTGAAAGTCTTCCATTAACGTATTCGTACACTGATTTACAATGGGTAGACCAAATCCATTCATCACCATCCTTCTTCGCCTTCTCCCATGTATCATAAACCCCACCAGTAAGTTGTGCCTATATGTGGAAAAAGATAAAGTAGTCATGATTTTATAAGGGTCTTGATTGATCATCATCAAGGCAGCCTTATGTAAATAAATAAAATAACACTAGAGTCCTTACCATGATGCTGCAGTCAACGAAAGTGACATTCCTCTGAGGTTGTTCATCTGAAACATCAGCCCAATTCTTATATTTACACATTACCACATGCATAAAAGAGTCAATGTTCTGCATCATCAGCAAGAATATTAGTTTTCACAGATACTTGTTATTTATGTAATACTTGTATATGAAATTTTAAAGTGTAATTTACCTCGCTACACAACCAGCCCTCGGCTTGCCATATTGGATTAAACCATTTGGCAGTTACAAGAGGGACCACACTTGTCTTTGTAGCAACTTCCACATTACTGTTTTGGTTCTCTGTCAACCACTTCTCAAACCTCTCTACTTCACTTCTTTCTACATCATGGACTACTGGATTATAATCCGCATACACCTTGGTGAATTTTGGTCTTGGGAGTGTGACACATGGTTTCATAAATGAGATAATATCTGTGCATTTATTGAAATCAGCATGGTCATCAGCTTTCTTGTTTACATCAGCATGGTCTCCAGCTTCCTTGTTAACAACACTGGTGTGATCAGTTGGGCCATCACTGGAAACATTAGTAGGGACATCAGATTGCCCTCTACATGTGTATACCTTTTCAGAAACTTTGTTTTCTCCATCATCAGCAACAATGTTGTCACTCCCCTGCTGATTAATATCATCACATTGCCCTCTGACATCTGGCATTTCTTCTACGGCTGACATGTCCTCATTCTCTTCACAATTATCCACCATCAAATCTCCTTGCTCAAATGTGTCTCCTTTCTCTACACCCACTGCACACTCACCACCATTTTCTAGCTTGTCATGTTGTGTAACAACACCTGTGTCCTCAGGATCTGTAGCCTGGTTAACTGTCTGTGTTCCCTCATTGATGTCTTCTTAAGGAGTGTCTCCATCTTGGTCAACTTCCTTTCCTGCAGCTCTGTCACCATAGTTCCCTCCCATTTACTCTAACATATTCTTCATGGACTTGAGCAACTTATGCATCTTCTTCATTTTTTTCTCAATAGTATCAAGCCTCTTTACCACAGAAGAACTTCCCTCTTCATCAGTTGCATTGTTTAATTTGATCTTTTTTTGACACCTTCACTGTTACCCTCATTGTTCAACCTAGTGCGTTTCTTTGCATTTGAAGATGATGGCTCTCTATCTTCTTCATTAGCATCATTAGCAATATACTCTTCCCAAGTGATCAAGTCTTGATAACAGTCAGTCTTCAGCTCCAGTCTTGAAGGTGTCAAATGCTCCATGACTTGTATCTACAGAAAAAATGTACTGGGTTAGAATATAATTGATCATGGACTAAAAATAATTTTATCAGATTTGAAAGAAACTTACACGATCAGCTGATCTATCTCCTTTCTTCATTACTGGAAAGTATGTAGTCGTCAATTCCTCAAATTTAATTCTTCATTTAGATGTCCAATGCAACATACGAGGGAACTTTGTCTTAACCTTCCCTCTGTGTGTTGCACAAAGGGTTGCAACTTGCGGCATGGCTTCATATGCCCATATTTGGATGGCTAGAGCAAAAACATAGACATCTATGTGACACTTCCAATCCGCAGCATTAACTTGAGTTCTTCCCCACCTGACCGAAAAACTGTTTTGAATTGTCGCCTTAAACTCTTTGACTAAAAAATCAAAAGCAACCCTCCCCCATGGATAACTATTAAATGCATCCAGGTCGTCCACAAGGTTTATTAATTTAGTTGGTATATTCTTGATACTTGCACCTCGGGTAAGCAAAATACCATACAATACCCACAAGAGAGATAACTTCAAGCTCAAATCCTTTTTCCCCTTGTCTTTGGCCATGAAGAAGGCATTCTCAATATCTTGTATAGTCACCTTCTTCTTATTTTGGAAAACACTGTGATACAGACTTGATTCTTCAGGGATTGGGGTCTTTTCACCAAATCTCAACCCCGTTATCAATGCGAACTCCTAGTGGCCAAAATGGGCAATCTTGTTGTTGATGTGAAAGGCAAGTGTATCCATATAATTAGGTGTAGAGTCTTGCTTAAACAGTAGATGGAGAAACAATTGTCCTTGAAATGGCATATCCTCCATATCTGCAAACTGTCCGAAGCATGATTCTCTGAATCGGGTTTAGTTGTTCTGGTCAAGGTGGGCCATGATCTTATCTATTATTCGGAGATCACTTCGTGAACTAATTCTTGCACCGAAATACTCATGTGGTGGAACCATAGCCATCTGAAATCAACAGATATAATGAGGGAAACAAGTGAACATCACAACTGAGAAGCATAAATGATGACACTATCATTTACAGAGTATATGCACAAACAAATTTTAGAGCATATGCACCCACATCAATCTTCGTGGAACCCACCTCTTTCTACACAGAAATCAACACACATACTGCCATAAACAAATAAAAACCACAAATAACAGACATTGATGAATGAATGGACTCTCACTTCCAGAGCTATTGCACACCAGTAATGTACACATTCGACAAACACCTAGGGTTTCATTTGACTGAGTAAGATGGAGGGGGAGCTTCTTGATTGCCAACTAATTAACATTTCACACAATAATATGGAGTAATATCAACAACCGATTTCACAAAAAGTTCACAGAAATTAATATCTGGACATTTTGTCTACGGAGCATATATGTCGATCTTCTAATTGTTGAACACTCACCTTGAATGGCTATTGCAACTCCTTAGCTCGTCTTGTACCCGCTGGAATAGACACTTAAAAACCATACAATGTTGAGAGCTATGGCGAAGAGTGAAGTGGAAGTTTCTAAATGAGTGGGGACTCCTCGTATTCTCAAAGGGCGCCAAACCAGGTGAAAAGGAACAATGATTGGACTCCTAAAGTCATAAAAATATATAAAAAGGAACTTAATGAACACCCACTGGACTACATACTTGGCCCAGTTGGCCCAATGTGTGTACCGAGTGAGTGAGGCCTCAATGTGGACAAATACGTCAAATTTAATTGGGAAGAGTAGATTATTAAAGTAGATTAATTTATAAGATTAGGTTAATAATGAGCCCAATATTTTTTTGTGACATTACTACAATTTTACATACTGTTGAAAGAAATTTATAAATTAATTTTACATAATGTTGAAATAAAGTTTACATACTGTTGAAATTTTACATACTTTGCCCAAATTTATCATAAGCAACAAATTTTACATGCCTGTTCAAATAAATTTATAAATAAATTTTACATAATGATTTCAATAAATTGTACACACTGTTGAAATAAATTTTACACAGTGTTTTCATAACCGGACCGGTAATCAAACCGGACAAGGCACCGGTTTACGGTTCAACCGGTCCAACCGGTTGGATCGGCGGTTCAACCGTTAAAATAATTTATACCTATTTTTTAATATTTTCTATGTTAAATAAAATAAATATCCACTTATAAAATTAAATTAATACAATAAAATTATTTTTCTTTTTTTAAAAGATAATTTAATAATTATATTTACTTAATTCCCTTCCACAATTCATTCACGCTATACAGCCACATATAAAAAAAATTAGAAAGTTGGGCCAAAATTTCATTAATGGCCCATTAAACCTATATCTAAACCTAAAATTTCAGAAACCCACTTATCCACACTGTACCGTCTATTATACGCTTGTAGTCTTCTTCTCTTCCTCGGTTCCTCCACGGATTTTCAGCGGCCAGGCATTGCCGCCTCCTCCACCTCAACCGCCGCCTCCTCCCACACATGTGCCCTACATCAGACAGCCTCGCCTCCGCGCTGCCACACGCGACGCACCCCATGCTGTCCACAGCCACGCCGCCTCCTCCCACGCCTGTGCGCTACATCAAACAGCCTCGCCTCCGCGCTTCCACACGCGACGCACCCCCTGCCGTCCACGGCCACGCCGCCTCCTCCCACACCTCGCCCGCCTAGGGGAGCCGAGGCGGTTTGCCAGAAAAATCTGTCTCTTCTCTGGTTAATCGGTTCAACCGTTTCGGGCGGTTTTTCCGGTTGAACCGATTTTTGACCGGTTCAACCCCCAAAATGGTTTTTAAGCATGTTCCGGACCGGTGTCGAGGCCGGTTCCCGGTTCAACCGGCCGGTCCGGTCTGGTTTTAAAATCATTAATTTTACATACAGGTTGGGTAGGGTCATAAGCAACAAATTTTACATACTATTGAAATAAATTTATAAAAATAATTACACACACCTTGAAAACAAAAGTAGAAGAGCACATAAATGTTACAAGGGCACTAACATTTTCCAGAATCGTATGGCACAAAGTTAACTGTTAAATAACCCTCAGTGAGAAATAATAACATACATTAATCATAAAATAAAAAAGGAGTCATTAATTAAAGTAGAGTAGTAGGGTCTCCCAGTTTCAACACCATAAAATACCATTGTGCAGAGGCATACATAGATAATTACATAAGTACTTAACAAAAGAAGTGTTCAATACATGACACTAGATAG
The DNA here is from genome assembly GCA_026898435.1 of Prunella vulgaris. NCBI lineage: Eukaryota > Viridiplantae > Streptophyta > Magnoliopsida > Lamiales > Lamiaceae > Prunella > Prunella vulgaris. Next base: position 743,075 of record JAPKLY010000048.1, read on the forward strand.
ACACACATTTGAAGAAAAGTAGAGCATTACACAGCCAACTGGCCACCAAGGAGACGTCGCACATATCGTGCTCTGTTATGTTGGTTCATTCCCATGAACAATCCAAGGCAATCAGAGTTCTTTGCCAGTATGTGAGTTGCGTCAACCTTCTCATCTTCACTGAAATCAGGGAGTTCATCCATTAAGTCAAACAGGTCATTCCGGGCATTGCTCTTGTTGCATGCTGACCTATGACATGGACTAACTTATCCATACGGACATCAGCAACTCTATTTATCTCCACAAGAACATCACACAACTTCTCACTTGGTGAATTTTTTGCCATCCTACGCTTACAAGTGTTCTTCCCTTTGGTTGCCCTATCAAAGCGGGGAGTTTCACTATTAACTTCCATGTCGACAGGAATATCTTCACGATTCACATCCGATACATTTTGTTTATTGGCAGTAGCTTCATCATCACCATCAGCTTCTTCTTCAATCATAGCCTCCCTGACATCCTCAGCTGTACCACCATTGGCCTTATCCATGCCAAATATCTCGTTCCAATCGTAGAATAATGGTCATGTGTTGTAGCGCATGTGGACGGCATTTGGATCATTCTATGACACAAACAACAAACAATGAATACAATAATATATACTCACCTTCAATGAAATAAATAATAAATCATCACAAAACCATTATACATACTACACTTCATCACGTCAATCTATTAGAACTTAATGAACAATAAAAAAATCTGATATGTTAACAAAATGGGTAGATGAATACACTGTAAGATAGATCAATTCATACACTGTAAATATTATCAATAAATTAATGAACAGAAAGCACCATAATTCATAATACATTTGGGGGTATATAATGAACAGCACCAGAATACATTTGAGGGTATATAATCAACAGCACCAGTCATGATCCATTAATCAAGATTAGAAAGCAAATTTTAATAGAAAGGTTCACTATTTGGGGGATATATAACCAGAATTCTTCCTGCTATGGCAAGATGAATTTGTGCAGTAGCAAAAAATCATTAATGCAAAACAGAAATATTATAGCTTCATTTGGGAACAGATAATATTGTACCTTCACAATATTGATCCAAGCATCATCATGAACGTCGATGATACCCGTCAAGGGGTTGAACCCTATTCCAGAGTTATTATGCAGCATTGTCAGTAGAGAGCCATGGAATTTTTTCCAAATGGTGATACGCGAAGTAATGTGCGGTTGCTGTCCAATGTCTATCCCTAGGAGCCTCTCTTTCATACCGGCCTCCAATTTCATGAGATATCAGGGCTTAAAACCATTTTCGGACCTCCAACCATTTGCCACCAGTTCTTTCATCAGCTCCACGAGCACGACTTCTTCCCGTGGGGTCCAAGCACGGCGGTGTTTCTTACCAGCTTTCTTCAGCCCTAGACTTCTACTATCACCGCTCTCCATTGTGCGCACTCAAATAATAGACATGGAAATGTTGGTTAATAAGCGGGAACGAAAGAATGCAACGAGAAATTGAAGAGTAAAACTTGGAATCAGAGATAATATGGTGGGATATGCAGAATAAACACATTACAATCGGGAAATTACCTCAGAATCGGCCGACGAGGGGTGCCGCTTCCAACCAAATGTGAAGAACACTCTGAACGAAGAAACCCTAGGTGTGAGGGTATTAATGTTTTGCAATCGCAAATAATGTTGTACCAAACGAGGGAAATGTTTTTTTTTTCTAAGTATGTCTTCTTTACCAAACACCAGTAATGCTATCTTACTTAAAATTGCACGGTTACCAAACATAATAAAATGTTTCATATTCTGGCTACCAAACACCAGAAAAAAAACTTTCTGGGCGCGCCTATGAAACCATTTCTTGGGCCCAAATTTTGAGCTTTTCTCATTCACGGCTACCAAACAAGTCCTAATGAGAAAGTAATAAATATCCTGGATAGCAAGGTGACTGTTATATTTCTTACCCTCTATCCCCTTCATCAAGTAGAAGGGCAATAAGTACTTGCTTCAAGGTCTCATAACATTCAATTACAGCAGTATACATGGTTCTTAATTTTCCTAAAAAGATCAACATCCTCTTTCTCCTTGAAATCCTTCGCTATGTCCAGTGCAATGGGAATCTGATACCAAAGTCAAGGCATTTAATCAAAGATAAAGCATGTTATCTTTTCTGGAAATGTTAAGTTGACTAATTTTACCTTACTAGGTATAAGTAAAACGGAATACCTAAACGAAACATGCTCCACTGTCGGTGCCATAAATCTCTCCAGTTTCGACCTCGCCGGCACTTTTCCTAAGGACTTTTGTCGGATTTCTACCCTCCGGGACCTCGATCTTTCCAACAATAACGTTGGCGGGTATCTTGACTCTTATTCAATCTCTCTATGCTCTCATCTCATTTCCCTTAATCTTTCGTCGGAACCCTGCTTGGGTTTCCGGCGCTATCTATGAATTTAACTGTTCTAGATCTTTCCTACAACAATTTTCCCGATTAAATTCCGGCGGATTTTGTCAAAGCTCCAGTTTCTCTCACTATGTTCAAACCTACTAAACGGGTCAGTTCCCGAGTTTCTGTCCAATTTAACTGAGTTAACTAAGTTAGTGTTGGCGATATATCCTTTCCGATCAAGCCCAGTGCCGGTGAACATCGGCCGCCTCACTAAACTGGAGCATCTGGTGACATAATAAATAAATCTTATCGGAGAAATTCCCGAATCAATTGGAAATCCCATTTCGAGCAAAACTTTTGATGTGGCCATAAACAATCTCATAGGAGAGACCCCCAAAAGCATTGATGGGTTGAAAAATGCAGAGCTAATTGAATTGTACAGAAACTATCTTTCCGGTGAACTTCCCGACGTATTTTCCAAACTCACTTTGCTCCATTTCAATGCTTCAGAGAATAATACATCGGTTCATTTATTATTCCCAGATAGGAATTTGAATTTTTGAATTCGTTGCATCCTCAGGACCGAGATGAAGTTGTCTGGTGGGTAATTGGATTCGCTTAGTTTTAATCGTCGAAACCTAGACGCCAACCTACTTTATTATGTGATAATTAGACGAGGTTAACAACACTAAACTTAATCAATCTAAGTCTATTAGACCTGTATGTGAGGTGTATTTTCAGTTAGACTAGATTGTGATTTACTCTGTAGGAATAGACTACAATGTGTTTTTCCCGTATAATTTTATTTGAGTGTTTGGTAGATGGTATATATATTAAGGGAAAAGTTGTAAATGACAATTTTACCCCCAAATTAAGGGTAGCAAATTTCAACCTCATATTCTTTTTTTCACATTTCAGCACACACTACTATTATTATCACCAACCCAAGTTCATACCCACATATTTGCCTACGTATGCTCAATTTTTGCCTTTTATGATTACAAAATCAAAGCTCAAATGTTCATTTAAAAATCAACTTTATATCAATATTGAATAGTTTGAAAATACAAAAGGGAATAGTTTGAAATTACTAAAGAATACGGGGCATTCTCCGGGATGCACAATATATAATAGCTATGAGATGCACCATGTCTCGTGCAAAAAAAAAAACAACCGACCAAAGGGTTGTACACAAAACATCCAAAGGATGAAGACCTAGCAGCTGCCTGCTTCAGCATAGAACGGCCAACAAAAGGAGTGTGAAGAAGGTTGACTTCTGATGCAAACAGCTTCCAGAGGATACCCAAACAATTCCCCAACACAGGCAAATCACAGCTGCACATCACATGATCACACCCAAGGTGAGAAATCATACAAAGATACATAGCAGCCAAATACAGACAGACCCAGAACAGAAATCAGACGGCCAAAAACCACAGAAAGCAAACAAACAAGAAGCCACAGAACCTCAAAACAACGACCCTATTAGTGTAATACATAAGACATTATAGATGAATATTCTACAACCCACATTTTCTTCAATGAAAAGGGTCACAAATGTTCTCTACACACATGTAACTAACATTTGAAAAAATAACAAAGTTATCAATATGAGGAGCAATTAGGTAATTATATTGGATCTACCAATTGAGAAATCTCTTAATTGTCGTATGAATTTTTTCATCAACTGATTCAATAAGTTTCATGATATATTAGCAAGATAATGAACAACGAGAGACAACTCTAGCGATCGGGTTTTCCTGCAAATTACTTTTACCCACATTCTATATTCAACTCTTCCAAACAAAAGAAATAACAGCACGCCTGTATACACTTAATCATATACTACTTATGAAGGCAAAGTAGCCTCCTTTTGACCAAATCCATAGAACCACTGTGACTAAGAAATAATCACATAGCAAATGAGGAATTATACAAAAATTGCAAAGAAAACAGAACTAAATGCAGCAAGAAGTAGAATAAAACAAAATATAATACTGAACATAAATAACGAGGCATCAAAACCTTTAAGACTTACATTTCTGGATGCGACTTCCTCTCACATTGCACTTCCTGCAGTAAGGGATGCATTAGAATGATGGAAATCTTAAACTAGTCATTAAACTTTCAAATCAGTATCATATACATTTGTTGATACAACATCATCTTAATTTTTCCCCTTGAAAAGCAAAGAGAGAGACCACTCCATTTAAGATGGCATCTCAATTGATCTTCTACTGTCATAATTTCTAACAAGAAAATGACATAATTAAGCTTCTACTTTCATAAAAAAAAATGATATTATGCAACGGATGAATTCAGAATCAGAAAGCAAAACTAATATGTGCTCTTGCAATTGAATTCAAATATTACCTAATAATCCACAATTACCTTTTTCTCAAGCAAAGTCTGAGCAATCCACTCCATAAAATGTGGCTTAGCCTTCAACCCAGTCGTTGTATCCAATTAAAAACTCAAATTCTTTGGGGGCATTCATCAATTGGTTTTTCGGAAACAATGTAAGGGTCCTGAAGATTGCTGGCAAGCGGGTTGACCAAGTGCGACTCGCCGTAGACAAGCAACGGGAATGAGAGACTCATGCGGCGTGTTAAATCAGGGTACACGCAAAAGAAATGAGCGATTGAAGAGGGAATTCGAAAGGGATTGAATTGGAATAGATTAGCCTCCCCATTGTTAGGGACTAGCAGGCATAAAATTGTAGAAAAATATTACCCTAATTACTCCACCCTTGTGTTTGAGCGGAGATTTGGGAGGTTGCAGGGGAAGAGAGAAAAGGTAAAAGGAAGAGTTTCTGAATCATAAGTGCTCGCTGGATTCGATTTGCGGGAACTCGCCGGTCGCTGATTTGTGGCACTATTTTAGACGATGATAGAGGAAAATGAGGGTAATTGGGTCAATATGTATGAGTGGTTAACGGGGGAGATAGAGAATCTCAACCCCCATGGTATATGTTTTGGGATTCGTCTTGTATGCACCAGTTACACGGTGCAATTCAAGTTCATTTTTTAAAATTTACATAAAATACTACTGAAAAGTTACACATGTGATTACTGAAAAGTTATACTTTTCAGTAATAATTTGTGCAACTTTTCAATAATAAATTGTGTAACTTTTAAAAAATGAACTTGAGTTGAACCATGTAACTGGTGCACAAGAGACTTACACATATGTTTTGTGAACTGAAACAGTAGCCGCGTGAGATTAGGAGCTAGTAGCGGGTCGTGTTAAAAACTGGGTCGTAGCTATTTCTTGTAAACTATACCAAATAGACATGTAAGGTGTGATATGGTTTATTTCTCTCCCTTTTAACATGTACCAAACACACCCTTAAGTGTTCCTATTTAATTTGGCAAGTTTTATATGTGCAATTGTCTATTTTGATCGTTTTATTTTTAGAATGACATGTTTATTTGTATATATTTAAATATATTTGGAGTTTTATATTTATTAAGTCATGAGTTATATTTTATAAATGTTTAGTCTTAAAACTTTTTAAAGAAAAGAAAGAAAATTTTGTCGCATTCTAAGAAAGATTTTTCCAAATCAATTTTTAATAAATAAAGTCTTCTGTTTTTTTGGTAAATATATGAAATTTGGGTGTGACAATTAGTTACAGGAACTGACAATTATAAACTCGAAGTACCACATGATTTCACTGTGCCACCAAAATTAAAAACTCTGAAATATTACTACTGCAACACTTTTTTTTTAAAATAGAAATAGATTACTACTGCAACACTAGGATAATTAGAAGAATTGAGGATAGGAATATGAGCCCTTATTCTACTGATGATGAATTGAGATTTTAAATCTTCATTCAGGCAATGATGTGTGATAATTTACATATTAATAATTTGAGAATATTACTATCAAAATAATATTTATTACACGAAAATCCCGATAGCTAACAATTAGCGACTGATTTTGTGGTCGGTCGCTAATTAGCGACCAGCAAATTGGTCGCTGAAATGACCGAGTTTTGACCCGTTTTGGAGCATTTAGCGATCGCAATGACAGTCGTTAAATAAAAATTAACGACTGCCCAAAGAGGTCGCAAATTAAAAATTGAAAATTAATATAATTTATAGGATGATTTACGTATAGGTTCAAGAAAATCACTATATTTACAAATATGTGTTGTGCAAATTTAAATTAAAATTAAATTTATTAAAAAAAATTGGGGCAAAGCTGGTTCGAACCCAGGCCCAGGTCCCAGCATCAAAGTATATGCACTGCACTTTATATATAAGCCTTAATGGCTCATAATTAATTGGCGAATTTTTGCGTCTGAGAGGATTCGAACACGCGACCTCTGGGCGACTAAGAGGTGGCGCGTTCCACTCGGGCACTTATCGTTATTGTTTAGTTTTATGCAATTAATTGTATATAATTCCAATTGAGTCACTTTTTTTTTTTATATAAAATGCATCTAATTAATTATTTATTGTTTCTAATTTATTTATTTATATATGTGTCAACAAATATTATAATGTTCTAAATTTATTATTTGACATTAGTAAAATTTATTAATTTGTTCGTTTTTTTTTTTTTTTTGCAATTAATTGTATGTAACTCCAAATTGAGTCACTTTTTTTTTTCAAAGTCATCAAAATAATTTCTTTTTGCTTTCTAATTGGTTTATTATAATATTTATCAATAAATATTTATATTGTTCTAAATTTATTATTTGACATTACTAAAAAAATTTAATTAGTTTATTTTTATGTAATTAATTGTATATAATTTCAAATTGAGTAACGTTTTTTTACAAATTGATCAAATTTATATCATTAAAAAAATGTAGAACATAAAGCTTAAAACTTCCAACATAATTTACAGAAAATAAAAATATTACATATTCAACATAAGTATAAATTAATTATTCAACAATAAAAATAAATAAATAAACTACCTTTCCGAATCAAACACGTCATTTCCAAGTCCAATAACCTCCTCATTCTCATTATCACTCTGACCAGTTCCTTCTTCTTCATCGGTAGGAAATACGGGAGCTTTCATACACATCCTTTTCGAGACTTCCTCAAACCATTTCTTCATCATTTCTCCTACTTTCTTTGATTTCTTCAACCATTTCTTCATCTCCTTCTCCTTGGTCTGTGATTCCTCCAATTTTTTTCTGACCTCGGAGAGTTGACTTTTCAGATCGACGGAGGGATAAGAGCTAATGGAGTAGGACGAGCTCCCTTTATGAGATAGACGGACAGCCTTACTATGACCGTCCAATCCTAAAATCTTCCCCTTCTTGACGCCGACCACATCCAAATAGATGTGGTTCTTGTCTATAGGGATGGGGGAAGGATTTTTCGGGGTGGGTGCCGACTCAGTCTAAGCCTCTTTGAGGGCCTTATTCTTCTTATTCTGAAATTAAACAAAATATAAAAATAATTTAATATTAATTAGTATAATTAATTTAATATTAATTAAACCATAAATTATAAAATACTTAAGTGAATGTCGGTGGTGCGGTCGTAGGTGGACTGTCCAGATTCCCCAACCGGGTAAGCAAAATTATAAATCAACACAAATATATTCATATATCAATATAAATTAAACCTATATCAACACAAATATAAATCAATTAACAAATTAATGCTACTAATTAAGTTCTTAATCCATATCATTTTAGTCTTCTTCATCGTCATCCTCATCATCTTGTTCATCTTCATCTTCATCCTCATCATCTTGTCCATCTTCAACCTCATTATTTTCTTCATCTATTTCTTCTTCATCCACTTCGTTATCAATAATGATTGTATCCGGATTTACAGCCACTAAATCCACAGAAAGATTGATACCTTCGTCAAGAACTACTGTTTAAGCCTGTTGCACTTCGATTTAGAATGGATCTTCAAATTGTACAGTGTCTCCTTTAGATGAATTAGAAATTTCAATCGACGACCTTGCCTTGACCTTGCAAATTGTTCTTAAGTTCGGTTTGCCTGAAACTGGATATTTGCAGTAATATACCTGAGATGCTTGTGATGCAAAGATGACAGTCGTATGCAGCTGGGAATTTTTTGTTGATGTTAATATCGACAATCTTGTAGTTTGCATCGACCTATTTCCCTTCTCATCCCAGATCAAACCATTTACAAAAGAACGGAACAATTTTTTTCGATGGCCACCCTGAATATTCTACTTCAACCACTTCTTACAACAAACCATAGTAATCGATCGTTGCTTCATTGTAATTTCCACTGGTAACACAAACACCTCTGTTGGAAGTGGATTTTACTGAAGCATACGCAGTTGTGTGAAATTTATAACCATTTGGATAGTACCCATTATAACATGGCACTTGGCGAAGTGGTCTTTTGCTCAAAGCTTCAAGATGTGGATTGTGAAGCTGATTACTTAGTCTCTATAAATATTAAAATTTTAGAAGATAAATAACGTATATTAAATTAAATTGCTTCAAAAAAAAGTGTTATATACGTATTTTTGGAACCAAAATATGAATTTGTTGCAAACTGCCTCATACACCTCTGCTTTTATGATGTTTGGTACTTGTTGACGAGTTTGCTCACAAAACATCCTACATATAAGAAATATTCGTATAAAACAATAATATATTTACAATAAATTACTAAAACAAATAAATTATTCACTGTATGTATAGTTGAACCTCTGGCGTATTCATCAAGACATACGACTATATCATCTCTTCTTCTCATTCATTTTGAAAATACCGTTTGGTCCCCTTACCCAGTGGACGACCAGGATGTAGGAATACAGACAACATACCATTGAACTCACGAAGAGGATGTTCTTTTCTGTGACCATCGTAGTTGCGAGGCTCATTTCTGATCCTGGTTTAAACTTGATCGCCGAAGTAATAAGAATAGAATGTTCAAACCTCCTCAGTTAGATATGCATTAACAATGGTTGCTTCTATGTGTGCTGTATTTCCAATATTACGTTTGAAGTTGTGGAGATACCCAAATATAAAAATATTAAATTCAATATTTGATCCCAACAATTTTAGAATCTACAGGAGCAAGTGCTGCAAATTTGATCCCAGCTCAACATGGAGACCCTCAAATTCAACCAGAAGATATTGATGAATCTGGTAAAGAGAAGGAAGATGATAGGAATGGTTCACCCTGCAAAGAACCACAAGGCAAAGAAGATGATGATAATGATGATCAAGGAGGAGATGACAATGCTTCTATGGGTGGAGCACAAGTTCAAATTGTTCCAGTTTCAGGTGTTCAAGAGACTTTGAACACTGAACAAATTGTGGAAGAGACAATCAGAGAGATTGATGGGGCTGATAAGGGAGAAACCACACAAGCTGTAACTTTGTTCAACCAACCCCCACCTACCATGTTTACACTTGAAGAAGTCTACTATCAAGGCATCCCACCTCTACAAAGCTTCTCAGCTTTAGAAAGGGTATCTATTGATGATTACTTTGTGGGCATGGTTGACACTTCAACTAAGAAAATGCAAATGGACATCACCCTTTCTAAGAAGAAAGCAACCACTAAAGACTCTACAGTTGTAGAGTTACACAATGCAAAGAACCAGAAAACAATGAAAGGGAAAGACTTGATGATCCAAGAGGCAGAGTCAGAAGAAAAAGATAGTGACTCAATTCCAAAGATGACTCCAAAGAAGGTAGTTTCTAAACTACAAGGATTTGAAGAGATCTTGAAAAGAGCAGAATCTGAGATCCTTAAGCAAGTTTGGTCCAAATACTGTAATTTCTCAGAGAGTCAAGAAAGGTGTAGAAGATGTTGTTAAGAAAGTTGAAGAGAGAGGAATTGAAGAAAAGAAGGTAATGCAAGAAAAATACAAACTTCTAGTTGATGATCTCATGAAATAGAATGTGGATATAAGGAATGAATTACTTTAGAGGACCAAAGATGTTTCAAATCTAAAGGGATCAATTGATACTATGAAGAATGACACTTTTGGATTAAAAATTGAGGTTGCTGGTTTGAAAGATGAAATAAAAACAATGATATCTGACAATAAGGAGATGAAGAAAGAAATCATGGACAAGCTTAAATTCATTTTGTCAAATTTTGATGTTGGCAAAAAGGGGGAAAGTATTATTGAGAAAGAAATTGCTGAAGAAGAGGAAAGAGAAGCACAAATTTTGAAGAATGTGAAAGAACATAGTAAGGCAAAGAGTAAAGATTTTGAAGCTGCAAAATCTAAAGATTTGTCTACAAGGTTTGCTGAGCAGTCAGAGAGTGAGAAGAAGAGTTCTCAAGGAAAGATCATACACTTACCCAGCTCTAAACCTGCAGTGATGCAACCAACTGTTAAGTCACATCATTCACAAGGCCAAGCTACTTGTGGCCAATGGGAAAGGAAAGTGAAGGTATTTCAGGAAAGTAGGAAAGAATTGAAGCTATCTTTACCCCTGAATATTCAACCTTTGAGGCAATTGGCACCTGAAGAAGGAAAAGAAGAAGAGAGTAAGAAAGAAGAAGAAGGAAAAGAGAAGATGAAGACTCACTTTGAACTTCTTTGGGAAGAATTTGAAGGGATTAGAGACAGACACTCTGTCCTAAAGAAGATCAAGCTGAAAAAGGACAAGTACCAGAATTTGAAAGATATGAAGGCTAATGGAACTCTTTACAGTGGTGACAATGCTTATTTGATTCAAGGAAAACATGCCAAGAAGAAGAAAGCACCACCTAGAAGAGATTTCAGATCAAAGAAGGAGGAAGAAGATTTAAACAATTATGAGTTGATGATGATGATGAAGTACATAGAAGAAGATGTGAAGAATCAACAACTGATAGCTCAAGAAATCTACAGGACTAGATTAGATAGTTCTGAAGATGATGAAGAAACAGATCCAAAGCATAGGAGGAGATGAAGGCATTGAAGACTTTTGTATAGATTAGACACTAAAACTCTTTAGTTTTTAGTCTATCTATTTTCTGTAAGCTGTATCTTGACTCTTTTATTTATGCAGCCTTGCCTTCTGTTATTTATTGTTGTTCTTTACTGTTTTCTGCATTGCATTTCATGATCATGTATAGCAATATCTTATTGTTACTGCATATTTATTTTATGTACTGCATAATGTGTTTTGCCAACATCAAAATAGGGGAAAATTGTTAAGTACCTTGTTTTTATTAGATTTTGATGTATGCAAAACATATATTTTATTGAATTGTTACTAATATATTTTGTAAGTTTGATGACTAAGGAAGTTATAGTTGTAAAAGGAAAGTCTACAGCTGTATAGTTACTCAACCTACAGCTAGACAAGACCTTGCAGCTGTAATATTATTCCTACAGCTAGTTTCAAATTCGCAGGAAGTTACAGCTGTAATATTCAAGGAAACCTACAGCTGAGAAGACCCTTTGAAGAATGAAGTACAAGATTAAGATTAAGAAAGATTATCAAGACCCTTATAACTCAAATTAGTGAAGCAATTATGCACTTACTAGAGAGTACTTAAATATGTATTTGTCATGAAGAATCTGGATGTTTAATGAATATTAATTCAAAGTCAAGCCAGAATTTTGAAGATAAAGACAAATAGTACAATCAGTACTATTCTGTGTGAAGAAGGAGGACCACTTCACATATGCAAGGCTTATAGAGAGAAAGATGAGCCTTATCCAGAATTCAAATTTGAATTCTCCAACGGATAAGACACATCTCTTCATCTATAAATAGAGGAAGAATTCAGAGGAAACAATAACAACAACCAGAGCATTCAAGCATTCAATCTGAGCAAATCTACAGCCAACCATTTATGAGAGAGATAGCTTTTCTATTTTCATTCTTTGTGATTCATATAATAGTTGGTTAGGATTTCTTAGAAAGAATCACATTTGTTGTTGTTCCCTCACACATTTTAAAATTTCTACCTAGTGTAGATATCTCTTTGTGAGGTTTTTATCTTTGAAACTCTGTGTGAGTTTATATTCTGTGTGAATAGGCTAGAGTATTCTCTTACTTAGAATAGAAATCTGAGTGAATCTAGTTCTGAGGGGGAATTACTTGTATTGATCTTAGTGACCATTTCTTAGTGAATTTGGCACCTGAGTGGTGTAACAGTGGATGTATGAGGTCTTATTCATAGACTCTGAACCACTATAAATCTTATTTATTTACTGCTTTATTCCTTCACACATTTTAAACTTTTATAGTCTACAGTTGCAACCTTTATGTCCAAACTCTTGTAGACTCCTTGTTTAAAACTTATAGAAGGCAACTGTAATGTTCTTGAACCCCCTTTTGAAAAAGATTAAAATTTATTTGTTTTGTTTTAAAGGTCTATTTAAACCCCCCTATACCTTTACCACTTAAGGGACCAACAAGGACTAAATTGAGAAAGTAATAATTATGAGACTAAATCGAAAAAGTAAAAAGTTAGGGATAATTTTGGTATTAATCTCACTCTTTTGTTCTTGTAGTAACACCCATTTATCAATGTAGTAATACATATATTAATGAATCAAATAGTTTTTTTTATTGTTTATATTCTTCATTTTTCATATAGTAATACATGAATCGCTAAATAAAAAATTATTATATGATTATCTAATAGTTTTTAAATTTTTTAGTGTTCTTCAATTTTATTTTTTTTGCACACTCGAACTATTTTTTTCCTCATAATTTTCATATTCCATATTATTTAATTTTCATCCCTATTCCAATACATCGATTTTTCATTGCTAATATTAATTTTTTATTTATATCATTCTGTAAACCTGTGTTTTTTCACAATTTTGCTCTATTCTTCATTTATTAGCACATATTTACTCTTACAGTACATTATAGAAAAAAGACCTGAAAACGAGATATTTTGTCTGCTTTTGCGTGAGTTTTGAAAAAATTCATTAGATTCAACATGACCGGTGAAGAATTCATGAGTTATTATCCCTTTCTTATGTTCATATTGCATGCGTAATATTGTACAAGAAACTAAATATTTTATTATATATCATGAGTAACACTTGTGTTCACCAATTGCACCGTATAATTAGTACACATAATATTATTCTATATATTTATATATGAATATGTTCATTAAAAATAATTGAAAGTGCATAATTAATATTAGGGTTAATTCTATAAAAATGCACCACCTTTTACTCAACTTTCAATTTAATTTTGAGCTTCACGATTATTATAAAAAATCTCAACCTTTTAAAGGATTTCAATTCGATACACGTTTTTTATTTTCGGTCCGCAGTTGATGACGTGTCTCGCTGGAGCGCATGAAAGATTGTCACGTTGTCGTACACGTATTAAATTATTTATTTATTTTTAATTTCCACGTCATATATCAAATACACAAAAAATAACAAAAGTTATACTAAAAAAATATTTTTGAGTGTCGTTTTAAGTCTACCTAGAATCCGATGTAAAAATATTTTTTTCATTGTATTTCTTATTCAAGAAAACATTTTGTAATATAAATTTTTGTTTTTTTGTATATATTAGATATAATATGAAAACTAAAAAATAAAAAGTAAAAAGATAATTTAATACGTGTACGACAGCGTGACAATCTTTCACGCGCTCCAGCGAGACACGTTATCAATTGCGGACCAAAAATAAAAAAATGTGTATCGAATTGAAATTATTTAAAAGGTTGAGGTTTTTTATAATAATCGTGAAACTTAAAATTAAATTAAAAGTTGAATAAAAAGTGGTGTATTTTTATAGAATTAACCCTTAATATTATTAGTTAAAAATATATACTAATTGCACAGTATAATTGATGCATACAAAAATTTTGTCGTGTGCGACGCCGTCTATATTTGGTAACGTGAAAAGAACTTATAGTGCAGTGCCCATCTCTCGAGGCACTTGGCACACTGCACTGCAGCTATCAAGAAAACGACCACTCTAAGCAATAGCATCGTGACCATATATGTCAAATTAACTTCGATCCGTAAATTATTCAAACAAGATAAGCATAAAACTTCAATAATTAATTCATCAAATACATACTACATTCAATCCATCCATCAATCATGGCCTTCACAACATTTTCAAGAATTTTAATAGTTTGTGTTGTAGCTATTTCAATTCAATTGCTCATTTTCTCACCATCATCACCAGGCTACCTTGACCCACCCCCTCCTTCTTCCCTTTTGCCCCCTCCATCCAACTCCAAATTACAGGTAAACCGTTCGAAAAAATATATGTACTATCACTGATCGCTTCTTGTCATTAAAGACTTTTAGCCAAAAACAATTTAATATTATAATGATAGAATTTCGTTTAATGTCAATTTTCTTGGTATAAGAAAAAATTAAAATCGATCGGGTGTAATATTTTTGTATTGAAAGTAAAATTTAATTTTCTATATCATTTGTGTTTAACAGGAAGTGATCAAACTGGGGGAAGGGCTTCTGAAGCAACCAGAAGATGTTGCGTTTGACAAAAATGGAGCTATGCATACAGTCACGAGAGATGGCAGTGTTAAAAAGTTGCACAAAAATGGGACGTGGGAGGATTTGTGGCAAATTGATAGTGGGAGTATAATAGGAATGACTATTACTGCTGCCGGGGATTTGATCGTCTGCGACGGAGAGGAGGTATTAGTTAGATTGATAAACTATGTTATGGCTTAATTAGTTGCTTAAATATTCACCGTTTTTGGGATGTTTACTGACAAAAACTTGTATGAACCCGAATTCAAGGTGAACTCGGATTTATCAATTATCACTGTTATGCATATATACTATCACTGTTTAAAAAATTAAGTATATTTTTATAACAGTGATAATATGCATGAGTAACAGTGATAGTGATTATACATAACAGTGATACAAGTTCAAATTCACAAGAAACCTACTCATGTTTATTAAATTCTAAATTTTCGGTATATGAGTTGTTATTATTAATTATTTTGCAATTTGATGAGTTGGACTGATTTTTGGTATAACTAAAAGTGATGTGGTAGCTGGGGTAGTCTTCAATTTGATGAGCGAACTAATTTTTCAGCATCTCACGTGGTATTGAAGGCGGCTCCAACTGTCGCATCATCTTTAGTTACGTTAGAGATCATTACGGTGCAATAAACTGTAATTAGTAACTAGTTTGTATATCGAATTGCAAATTTTAAATATATATTGTAATAGATTAAACACTCAAAAGATCGTTCATTTTTGTGTGATTAACTGATAAATGGCTTAATTAACTTGAAATTGGATTGGTCTACTAAAACTTGTTTATATAAAATTTGTAAAACTATACATATTTACTGATATCATGATGTATCACTGATATAATAAATTTTATACTTTAATTTTAAGTTAAATGACATAATTAATACATGTGATTGATATCAATATATACGTTTAGCAGTATTAATTTTATATTATAAAACTTGTTTTCGTTCTTAAAATTTATCTATGTCTAATATTTTGAGTTGGTTAATGATGGACAGGGTTTGTTTAAGGTTAGTGAAGAAGGTGTAACGACTCTTGCGTCGCATGTTAATGGTGACAAAATAAGGTCAGACTATTGAAAACCTAATCTATAATAGATAAATATGATGAATATGTGGTTATCTTGTTTTCATGAATATAGTTCTGAAACAGAGTTGTACTTACATTTGATACTTAGAATAAGTCTCTTTAAAATTCGAGTTCACATGAATTTAATTTTTTAATTACTACTGTTATGTATATAAACTATTATTATTATTATTTTTATTATGCATATTAATAATCAATATTAAAATATTTACATCAAATATTTCGTAAACAATATAGTTGATATATATAATAATACTAATTTATGTACATAATAATGATAGTTAAAAAACTGAGTTCACAAAAAAGAATTTCTAGATTGTTCAAAATATGTTCCATCGTGCAAAATAAATGTCTTCAATTTCTTTGTTAAAAAGTTATTATTTTTTTTTTTTATAATTGGGTATCCAATTCAATAATTATTCTGATATTTTTATGGTTAATGAGTAATCTATTCCTAATCAAGCAGTCTTTATCTTCATTATGCCATTACTTGGCAATATATATTGTGAACAACATTTTTCATAAAATTTATTTTGTATTTTATGTATATTTTAAAAAAATATCAGTTGTTTTATTAAAAAATATTAATTTGATAATAATATTCTATGGTTAAAGCAATTAATATCGGTGAAATTGGTTTATAACATATTTATTTATTTATAATTTTCGTCTATAAAATGGACTCATCTCTCTCATTTGTCATGAAAAGTGTTAATCAAGTGTGTATCATGTATTTTCATTTGATCCTTTATATGTATTTATTTTGTTTTGAACGGGTGAGCAACTTATCTTATGGACTTATTGTCCCAATAAAAGGTTTTTAATGACACCATATCACAAATTTCAATTGATTGAAATCTAAAAATAAATTATCAAAACCCACTTATGGAATACAATATACAAGATCATCTATGAAAATGTTTTTTTGTGCACATCAATTGGTGCAACATATTATGTTTGATTGAATATATTGTCGTCAATCACATATGGCAAATGGAAATTGAAAAAAATGACACAGAAAATGGTGTGTGAAAAAAAATTCCGGTGAATCAATATTTATATAATACTTATAAAATATTATAAAAACTTATAAATGTATTACGATACGATATAGTCTCATATCGCGACACTAACTTTCCAATTTCAAAAATCCTTTCTTCGTAATCATTTCTTATCTCAAAAAAAAAAAAAAAAATTGCACTCATTTTCACCTCTTTGAACATATGGCAAAGTATTACTCCCTTTGTCCCGCAGAAATTTGCACACTTTCTCTATTTGGACGTCTCACACAAATTTGCACACTACTAAAAAAAGGAAGTATTAATTTACGTGCACACTCACAAACCTTTACACATATTTATCCATATACCACTACTTTATATATAAAACTATTTTTTCTTAAAAAATGTGCCGTCCCGTAGGGTGCAAATTCCTACGGGACGGATGGAGTATATAAATCAATTTCATGATATAAACTATTTTGTGATACAAAATTTATATTTATAAATTTATTTTTTTGCCTGGTTAAAAAGTGGTTCATGATATGAATCACTTTCACACAATAAATGCTCTAGAAACATATATATTCCCGTTGAAACTTTTATTTCAAGTTTGATATGAGAATAACAAATGACACATGTAACTAACTAATGTGCTTAATTTTGACAAGCTAGGTTTGCAGATGATGTGATCGAATCATCAGATGGAATGTTATACTTCAGTGATGCCACCACAAAACACCGCTTCCATGACTGGCAACTCGACGTGCTCGAGGCACACCCCCACGGCCGCCTCCTACGATACGATCCTTCATCCAACGTAACATCTGTCGTGCTCGAAGCTCTTGCATTTGCAAATGGCGTTGCCATCTCTGCAGACCAACATTATTTAGTTGTGTGTGAAACATGGAGGTAAGTTTTTAATGGTTAGAAGTTGCTTCATTAAATTTTTAACAAGATCAAAATATTTCTCCAAGCCATCTTATATTTCTCTTAAGTTCCATTTGGATGGATGAATTTTTAAAAATTACATGTAAGAAGACATATATTTCAAATTACGAATTGTAAAGAGATGAGAGAAAAGAGAAAAAGTTGATGAAAGATAGAGACGAAAGAATAGGGAGGAGAGATTTCATAAATGACATAATTTTGATGAGAATTTAGAATTCCTCAATTTTGAACATAAATTCAAATCTAAGTATTTTTAAATTCATATTACTTACTTGAAAAAAGTGGTTATTTATGTGTGAAATCCATGAATTTTAAATCCACTCGTCCGAATGAAAACTTAATTCGTTTTCAAAAGAAATCGAACCTGATTTCTCACTAAATTAAAGAGCCCTGGGAGTAAGTATATATTGTCTACATTAGAACACTTCATTTATTAATTAGATAGGTCATAACAATTAGTCCATCCGTTTCAAATTCGATTAGTCCATCCGTTTCAAATTCGAAGCACTACTTTACAGTTTACATGTGATATATTTAAAGTAAGAATTAATAAAGTAGATAATATATTATCAAGAATAAAAATACCAATGAGTGTGATGGCCTTTGTGGGCAATGTAATAATTGAGTTGAGATGTAGAAAATATATTTTAATAATAATTACTGCACTTGATCAGGTATAGATGTCTAAAATACTGGCTCCAAGGGGATAATAAAGGAGAAACAGAGATTTTCATCGATAATCTCCCAGGAAGGCCTGATAATATAAATCTTGCACCAGATGCCTCTTTCTGGATTGCACTGATCGAGGTAAATAAGCAATTAATCAACATAAATTTCGATCGCATTAATAAGAAATAGGGATGACAAAAATTTGTACGAACGTGAACTCGGATTTATCAATTATCGTTGTCAGATTTATATATTATCACTGTTATATATACACTATCATTGTTTAAAAAATCAAATGTATTTTTATAACAGTGATAATAAATGTTAGTAACAATGATACTTCATCCGTCCCAAAAGACATTGCATACTTTCTATTTTAGTCTATCCCACAAAAAGTTTGCATATCCAAAAGTGAAAACTATTTATTAAACTCCACTCTCACAACACACATATAATATTCATAAAAATGTACCTTTTATACCTTTATCTTAAATCCCGTACCCAAAAGACACTGCAATGCCTTCTGGGACAGAGGGAGTAGTTATTATACATGACACTAATTCATATTATGAATTTACAAAAGAACTACTCAATACGTATTACCATAAGGGATCGTTTGCTTGTGTGTTTGATAAGGTTAGTAATATAAAAATGATTAGCTATGACTGACGTCTCAAGGGATTTTTTATCTCGTGTATGGTGTTTTGCATTATTAGGCGTGATAAAATAGCAAATTCAAATTTTGTCTTGTATTCAAATTAGAAAAAAAAAATGAATAGAGGATTGTAGTAAAAAGAAATGATCATATGCCCATGATCTCCCTGTCCTATAACAATTTGTAGATTTTTTTTTTTTAATTTCAACAATTATTTATAAATTCAAAAAAAAAAAAAAAAAAAAAAAAAACTCCAACCCCACAATATTTATATCCAAACTTATTTCTAGAGTTTTACCAAATACTTGTTAAAATATCATTTGTTCCACTTTATTCTTAAAATGTGTGTGACTCTCTCCTTGCAAATTATGTGAGAATGTTGTAAAAAATTGAGTGCATAAATGAGTGGTGAGATTGATAATGAAGTATTGTGGAATTTATAACACATTGAAGGTATTACTTAAAAATGAAATCAAAACACTAGGTATAAAAAAGGATAAGAGTCAATATATTTCTCTTATTTTTCCTTCCTACCAAACGGGCCTAGGCGTTTTGGTGACCAAATGACCAATTTCATGGTAAATATGTAACAAGTTAAATTTGTGTATATGGTGCAGTTAGCTCCAATGTGGCCAAGAATTGTATACACGTCACCGATTTTAAAATACATGATGGGGAATTTGTGGATGAAATTGGGAATTCCATTTATAGGCGTAGCCAAAAGAGCAATGGTGGTGAATGTAGGAAGCGACGGCAAAATTACAAGAGGATTCGATGATCCAACAGGGAAGATGATGAGATTTGTAACCTCTGCTGTGGAGTTTGAGGGAAATTTGTACTTAGGGAGTCTTTACAATGACTTTGTAGGAAAATTACCATTATCTCCATCCTCATATGTCTCAAAATAAAAGGTTTTTTATTAATTTGCTGTGAAGAATTTAAGGAATTAATTGTCTCTAAATAAGAATCAGGTTAATCACTTGCTAATTGTTTTAAGATTTAGATATACTTTTGAAGTTTTAATTCTTGATGCAGGAATATTTTACTGATAGGAATCTATTCAATGGCTTAATTCATTAGGATGTTAGTAGGCTGCTTGTCCGTCGGAACGTATCGAACATCTTGAACTCAGCATTGCCTGAAGAAAATAGACATCCACCTCAACGTGCTTGAAATGATGGACTAAAAATGAGTGTTTGCTCCCTGATCATCACTCTAAGGAATAGAAAGGATGTGCAGCGAAAGATGGAGCTCAGCAAAAGTAATGTATATCCAAAGAATATCAATGGTCAAGGCTTAATTAGACCAATACTTAGCTTCCATGGAGCTACAAGCAACAACACTTTGTTTACCGAAGCACTAAGGCAGAAGATCTGAATACAATAAATACTTGTGCTTCTCTTCTTCTCCAGGTTAATTGGATATATAGTTGGCATCAACAAACATGTCAATTTGAAAACAAGAATTGGGGTAAATTATAAGCTATGGTTAGTTTCAAACCTAGACAGAAAGAATGGTTATGAAGATTAGTCTTAAAAAGAAGATCCTTAGCATATTTTGACTGAGTAAGAGTGATGGAGTGTGGAGCAATATGAGCGTCAAGGCAAAGAAAGTAGTTGACAATGCCTAAACATTTTAGAGAGAATATAGAGTGGTTTGGAAATCAAGGTGTTAACTTTGAGAGGATCATCTCATGTGATTTACCGAGAAGAATAAGATCTTGTCATTTTCAAACTTAAGAAACAAAAAGTGATTAGGTAGGGTGTGAGTGAATTCACAAGTGATTAGAAAATTCTTAAATTTATTGTACCATGTCTTAGTTGCCTATTTTAACCCATATAACGCCTTAACAGGATGACAAACATGACTTGGTTTAGTGGGACCGACAAACCCCTCCAATTGAGGAGCATACACTTCCGTCGAATCAATATTCAAAAATGCATTATTAATGTCTACTTGCTGAATAATCCAACCCCTTATAACTACAAAACTGAAAACAATTCGAATAGTGACATGTTCAATTATTGAACTAAATGTTTGAAAGAATTCGATCCCAATTATTTATTGAAATCCTTTAGCAAGTAATCGGGTCTTATGTATCTCAACTGAACCATCTTTACTTTTCTTCAAATGAAAGTCCACTTGGAGGATATTAGTTTTAGTCGGAGGTACGTGGTACCAATTCCCAAGTTCCTTTAGAAACTAGGGCATCATACTCGCTTTGCATAGTATTTTTTTCAAAAGAATAACAGGCATGAAATATATCCCTCCTGTTGGTCCCGAAACGAGTCTGAATCAGTGTACGGGGGATACACTTATAACAAATTTTCCTTTTCAGGATGAACTCATTAAAACTCAATCAGCTTAAACTGATGATGCTCACTGAAACTGAAGTCGCTCAGACTGACAGCTCAGGAACCAAATACGCTGAGTCCTAAAAATGTGCTCAGAGAAAGCTCAGTAAAGATAACTCACCTACTAACCGCTCGGAAGTAAGTCAGTTGGATAGCTATCTAAACAAGCCTGATTATGTGCGGAAGTGTGAGCCCTGAATTATACTCGTTTTCTATTTTCTAAAAGATGTTTTAGCTTAGCGCTGAAAACATGATTAAGGATTGTCGTCGGTTTAGGTCAAGAAAATTGATTCTTCCTGAGCAAAAAATAATGCTGAATGCCTATCTGGTGAAATGATTAAGGAAACAACACAGTAAATCAGCACACAAGAGATTTAACATGGTTCAGAGACTCAAGCTCCTAATCCACGATCTTGGTTTAACAGGAGAGATCCTCTATTAAGATCTGATACTTGTATTTTTACGTGTCAAGGTGCATGACAGTCTCCTTCATCTCTCAGGAATTTGATCCTTACGTAGTTTACAAGTCCTAGTCCTTCGCATTCTTCTTCCTCTCTCAGGAACTCAACCCCTAGGTAGTTTTACAAGTCATAGTCTTTCCCACTTCAGCAACTCACAACTTGAGAGGTTTAGCTTTCAAGGTTTCTAACTAGGGTGTGATAATCCTTACAAACAAAACAATGCTAAGGATGGATTATCACTCTAAGCTAATACATAAAAGATTCTCTCAAAACACTAGGGAAATTTAACTTGCAGAGTGTTGATTGCTTGAATAATTTGAGCGCTCGAATCTTTGGATAATCTCGACTTCGAAATTTCCCTTAACCTTGTTTGTATGCAATGTCTTCTGTATTTATAGGAGAGATTTGTAATAGATCCGTTGGAGGAGATCAAAACAAATCTTTTTATTTAGGTAGGTGGCAGCCAAGAGATGTGACTTTTTCTTTTCAACATGTTGTTTTGCTGAAAAGGTCTTCTGGCACCACCATGACCGCAGACATTTAATGAGAATGTCAGTGTCCGTACATAGGTTCTTCATCTTATTGGTTGTTCTTCAACGGCTAGTTATTGACGAGACCTTAATGCTTCATCGTATTATTTATACTCTGAATGATTTGCAACTCAACTCAGGTATAAATGTTATCTTTATTAGTTCTTCTGACATTCTCTTTGTCTTCAGTCTCAGCATAATTGTTGTCCCAAATCATCAGTAGTCTTTTTCTTCAAGAATTACAAAGTGTCAGTTGATTGACCACTTAACCTGAATACTCAGGCTACTTCCGCCTTCACTGAAATGCCTGTCCTGACCGCGCTTAGAAACAGTCAGTAGAACATTAGTGGCCTTTCTCAGGATCGTCTTCAAGAATCTTCAAAATGTCTCGGTCTTCAGGACGTTTCCCCCTGAACTCGATCTTCAGGACTGTTCATCTGAATTGAATACCTGTAAATATAAAAAGTCTAACATATCCTGAACTATTCCCGACTTTATACAATCCAAAATTTGTACTTGGGCAAATCATCTTCTCGTGGGTTCTGAAATCTGAATCAAAACTCAATGAATATCCCAACACCTCCAGAATTATTAGATTCTCCTACATACTAAATTTACTTATCCTATTATTAGAACTTATTAGATACACTCACAATCTACCTCAATACCCTTACCCCGTATTTCCTTTCTACTCCAACTCCCTTCAATTCAAAATTGAATACATCCCCCCTCCAAAAATCTTTCAATTAGAGTCGATAATCCATCAAAGACCACGAGCCACCGAAGAAGACGATGACACAACGTAGAAGACATTGATTTGGACTTAAAAATTGACAGCCATTAGTATGATAATTTATAGAATTCAGGATAATGGTTAAAATTTGAAACTAGAATTTTTAAGTGATAATGGACGTCGAATGCTTACATGGGCTTGTTAATTTTCCTTTGATTTTTTCTAATTATGCTTAGAACTGGATTTTTCCTCGACAATGACATTATGACCCTGGTTTGCTGAAATGTAGTTAGAATTTTGATTAGAGTTTGTCAAATATCATACTTATTTCAAAAAATAATTTTCGAAAATATTTTGCTAATTTTTTTTCAAAATATTGAGTATATTTTGACAAATTCTTTTTGAAATTCTAACTACATTTCAACTAGCAAGTGTGTCAATAATATTATTGTCAAGAATTTTTTTCAAAAAATATCTCAATAATAATAACATAATTCTCATCATACTTTTAGACCAAAAGCATCCCAAGACCACTCCAACAATAATATGCACCAAGCTCCCGTATCTTCGTGCGAAAGATTGATCAAATTATCTTGGATGAGTATGTGAGTATATCTAATATGTTGGATTTTCTTTTTAAAATGATAAGGATGTGAGTCATTTAATAAATGTATTATAACAGAGTAAGTCTATTGTATACTAGGTGTACTGTGCAATTTAAGTGTATATTTTAAAATTTATTTTTGTTATCAATAAAAAGTTACTCATGTTTATACTTAAAATATATCACTCATTATATAATAGTATTAGAGTGTAAAAGTAGAGGTGATTTTTTAGTAATAATAAAAATAACTTTTTAAAATACATTTAATTGCATATTGCACCTATTGCATATAAAACTTAAACCACTACAGTAATACATAACTTGGATGGAGATATGGCTATAGTTTTTTGCACTAACTTTTTTAATAAGTGCACTTCTTCAAATATTTTAAAACATATTACAATTAAAAGACTATAATATCTGATGTACTTGTTTGGTGGGTATATCTTATACCCAATTATGTTATAAAATTATTTTTTCTGATAAAAAAAAAGACTATAATATCATTTGCAATTATAATCCTACTATACATTTTTCAATTAGATTGTAATTATTGTCATGGCGGTCACTGTCGTAGCCGCCATGTCACAGCCATTTGGTGGAAACTGAGAAATAAATAAGAAAATGTTTTGAAAATTAAATCAAAATATATAAATTTTCAAAAAAACATAAATAAATAATACTCCCTCTGTCCATAAATTTTTTTTATCAGGCACGGTTCACAAATAGTTATTTGCTACCAATATTGCGTCACCGTTGAATGTTAACATTTGCTTCAATTTGCCTTTTGCGTCAACATTTGCGGCACGTTGGGAGTGCCCTTAGTATTCCAATCAAACCCAGATTCCGCTCTCTTGGATTTCAAATTCCAACTGCTTGGGTTGTTACAAATTATTTTCTTTGATAGTTTTTTTTATCTAAGAGAAGTTTAGTGATGTGGATGTCGTTGGATTTTCAAGCGCCACAACACTATGATTCATAGAACTACTGAAATAACAGGTATTCACAGATTGTAAATACTATTACCTAATATCTTCATATGTTTTTGTTTTTTAATTTTTTTTCCATATCTTGATATACATTTCTTGTGCAGGAGTATGAAATAAAAATGTATCTTACAGTCGATGAAACAAGACTTTGATCATCTTGTCGTTCTAAATGTGATTAACAAAAAAAAGTATATGTGTTCTTTAGTTTTATTACAGACAAGTAATTCGTTGGGGAGGATTTCGACAATGCCCATGGATCAGGGTAATTATCATAGTGTTTTTTTCCCATCATTTTGTTTGTTATGTATATTTCATGCTTGAGAGATAGTTACAATTTAACCTTGATGGTACTGCAGTACAATTTTTTGGGATGCAATCAATTTCAATGTAGAGGCCTGCCATTTTATACAAGAAGTTGGGAGGATTTTGAATGTATGCCTATGGATCAATAAGCTACGTCAATAAAGATTAATGTATCGTGATATATATTCTGCATTTATAAAATTAATTATACATTGTTTTAGTAAACCTCAATGAAATTATGTCGCATCCCTATGTTTATAAAATTTTTGTAGACCGAAATATATAAAAACACACTCAAACAACAATAAGATAAATTAAATAGACGTATTTATTTTGAAATTTTCAGCGGAAATAATTATTATAAAAGCAAAATACATTAGTACTTAGATTATTTATACCAAAAGATAGTATATATCCTGTCCTAGTTAAAATATCAAGCACATACTCAAATTTTCTATGTGATGTGACTTATAATACTAAAAACTGTCAAACTCAAACTTAACATCGTAGTATATTAGAAAAACACTATTAACTAATTTATTGAAATTAAATACACAACAACAAACATACAATCCACCATTACTCCACCGCTCCCCCTTTAATCTGCAAAATGTTAAATAATTTGGGGTGAGGATTCCCTTTGTCACAATTAAATATCACAAGTAAATCAAATCATCAACTCACATAACATGCATAAGCAATGCATCTATATATTGGTCAATCTATATACGGTGGAGTTGCCCCCAAGTAGCTTACCCTCCTGGACCGAAGTCCCCACAAAGTTACAACGACCTTACCGTCGAAGCAACCCAGTTGTTGATAGAATTTATTAACAGTATTTGTTTATGTGGCTAATTTAACATGTAATTCTACCAAACAATAATCCAAGAATTTGGATGTAATATGAGGAGGGAGAGTAGAGGGTTTAGAGAGAGAAATATTGCAGTGTGGATTGTATTAATTTTCATAATTGTGTGCATTGTGTGAATAGTACAAGAGAGGTCTTATTTATAGGTGTGTGAGTGTGAGACGGCACCTTACGAGCCTATGTGGCTTCCGGTGTTGGCGAGGGTTCCTTACCCTCGTCTTGGTCCCTCACACTGCTTCCCTTAATGTGCCTCATCCTACTACTATGCCTTAGACTAGATGGGCCTCATTAAAAACCTCGCCGTAAACCACCCTTGTGGATAAACCGGACGGAGGAAAAAAGAGTGCAACCATCTGGACCTAACAGGCTATAAGACGAGCTCCTGGGTGAGCCTACGGGCGAGCTCCAACGCCTTGTATGATTTTCTAGGTGCCATGCGGCGATGGACCTGGGCGAGGTCCTCGTGAGGGTAGGGACAAGCCTCTTGGGCGAGCTGCGTGGGCGAGCTGCCCCCAGGTGGGCGAGCTCCGGACCTCCGTGGATTCAGGTCGGTCCTGGCGACCTGCCAAACCTTGGTGATTGTTCATATACTAATTACATTAGTTCGCCAGTCCAACACCAATAATTCAATATATATGTCGATATCATGAAGAAAGTAACAATAAAATTTACATGAACATTTAAAAGGGACAAAGCAAATAAAATCCCACCTTAAACCTTGATTGTCCTTGTAAATGTGTAGTTTACTTAAAGTAAGAGTTGCTCGTCTCCTAAAATATTTAAAACTAGAATTATTGCTAATACCTTAAACGGGTCTTAAAAATAATTAATTAAGAAAGAAAATAAAAAAATTTAATAATTAATAGTATCTTAACTAATAATTAAATATATTAAACATATACATCCAAACTAAATTATTTTACCTAGGTAAAAACAAATAAAAAATGGCTTCCATTAGTGTCTGCCTTTTGAAAACAAAGAAATACTAATATAATTTGGTAGCTATCTCTCTCAATTAAATTCATAAAATAAATAATAATAAGAATATATTATATCTAAAACTAATAATTATATTAATAATTTATAGGTTCTATCAATACATATTTAAACATATCCCTTCGTGTGTATATACATATACATACATATAAATAACTCACCATCCTCTAATAACTAAATTAAAAGAAAGAATTTAGAACAAAGAGTTTTGAATTCAACATGCACAAAACTAATTAGTGGCTGGACAACGCCAATCCACTAATGAACAATAATTGTTCTATTAGCCGTAAGTACGATACAAAATAAAAATAAATAAAATTAAACAGGGATGTGAACTGTATAAATTTAATAAAAAATTTCGATGAAGATAACAAAATTTACCAATCAATTGAGAAGAGAAGATATTACGGTGCTACGAAACAGGTGAAATAATTTGCAATTATAAGTTTCCACTGGAACGAGACGACGATGAAGTAATATGATGGAAATTCATTTTTTAAAGTATGCTGATGAGAGAGAGATATATATTTTTTTTTCCAAATATTTTTGCTTCTGAGGGAAGCCAGAGGTAAGAAAGAAAGATAAATAGGATAAGGACGTGGGGATAAGACTTGAAATGCATGTTAATCTTCTTATTTCGATTTTTTATAATATAGTAAATTAATTAAAAACAAGATCAAAGTTTAGGCTCCAAGTTTCATAGAATTATATAGATGTTAGTGGGTATCTATATATACATATACCCCGAAGATATGCGGGATTAGAAAAAATTATATGTTAATTTGAAATTTATTTTAAATTAATTTGAAATTTAATTTTTTTAATTTAAATGTGTAATGGATGGAATTTATCGAGATCTATGGATGGTGGTTAGTATTTTAAAAAATATAGAGAGTTAAAATAGAGGGAGAAATTAGTGAATTAAAAAAAAGATGGATAACCGACAATAATTATTTATATTTTATTTTTAAAAATACAATATTATGAGAAAAGTAGGTAGGGAGCATTGTATTAAGCCACGTAGGATTTCATAGATTCAGAAATAGATGATAGGGTGATTATATATAATATATTATTATAAAAAGAATATTCTTCAATAATTAAATTAATAAATTAACAGAGAGAATTGAGATAATGAATCTAATGAAGTTTCGAGGAAAAAATAATGCCAGGTTGTGCGTGTAATATATATATATATATATATATATATATATATATATTTATAAATATTTTAATTAAAAGGGTTAATTCTATAAAAATGCAACACCTTTTACTCAACTTTCAATTTAATCCTGAGCTTCACGATTATTATAAAAAATCTGAACCTTTTAAAGGATTTCAATTCGATACACGTTTTTTATTTTCGGTCCGCAATTGATGACGTGTCTCGCTGGAGCGCGTGAAAGATTGTCACGCTGTTGTACACGTATTAAATTATCTATTTATTTTTTATTTTTTAGTTTCCACGTCATATAACAAATACACAAAAAATAACAAAAGTTATATTAAAAAAACATTTTTGAGTGTCGTTTTAAGTCTACCTAGAATCCGATGTAAAAATATTTTTTTCATTGTATTTCTTATTCAAGAAAATATTTTGTAATATAAATTTTTGTTTTTTTGTATATATTAGATATAATATGAAAACTAAAAAATAAAAAGTAAAAAGATAATTTAATACGTGTACGCCAGCATGGCAATCTTTCAAGCGCTCCAGCGAGACACGTCATCAATTGCGGACCAAAAATAAAAAACGTGTATCGAATTGAAATTATTTAAAAGGTTGGGATTTTTTATAATAATCGTGAAACTCAGGATTAAATTGAAAGTTGAGTAAAAAGTGGTGCATTTTTATAGAATTAACCCTAATTAAAAAGTGTAAACAAATAATTAATTAAATAGAATACTATATATATACATAATTAATAGAGAAAAGTACAAATTTGTTCAACAAATTCGCACAAATTACAAAATAGTTTATGTGCAAAAAAAAAAAAAACTTCTGTGCAAACACAAAAAACACTTCTGTGCAAATTTTTATGAACCAATTTGTAAATATAGTGATTTTTTTGAACCAATATATAAAACATCCTAATTAATATCTTATAAATACACTTTAGTTTTTTTTTAAATACTCATAATAATAATAATAATAATAATAATAATAATAATAATAATAATAAT
>JAPKLY010000048.1:772294-784190 GCA_026898435.1 Prunella vulgaris
ATAATAATAATAATAATAATAATAATAATAATAATAATAATAATAATAATAATAATGATAATAACAGTGATAATAACTTATATAAATTTTATTATCTATGGTGATTGAGTCTACAGATGTTACAAATTACCTTAGATTTCATGGAATGAGTGCAACAGTACAATTGAAAGACTAACGAACCTACTGATGGATGTTATAACTTGAGACTTCTTGGTGCTACAGATATTACTATTAAAGAATGTGTTATAACATAAATTTTATTGGAGTAATTATTATTGAGATTGACAACATTTCATATAAGAAATCAATGTGCTTTTGTGCAAATATTTTGAACCTATTTGTAAATATAGTGACTTTCTTGAACCTAAATGTAAATCATTCATTACTTTTAGAGCATTCTTGCAGCTTTGATGCAGTGTTTTCATAATCGAACCGATGATCAAACCGGACAGGGTACTGGTTGTCGGTTCAACCGGTCCAACCGGTTGGACCGGCGGTCTAACCGTTAAAATCATTCAGTCTATTTTTAATATTATATATACATTATATTAAAAAATTAAATTAAATTAAATATTTTCATATAAAATTTTAATAAATTATAAGTTATAGTTGAAATAAATTAATAATATATAGACAATTAAAATCAAAATACTCAAAATAACTCAAATTATAATACCAAATTTGTAATCCATGACATGTTTCATAATTCATGCATAGTAAAATCTCAAATTAAAATATTATTATAAAATTTTAAAATATATAAATTGTAGAATAAATTAATTTTGAGGTTGGAACATGTCTCACGATTTAATTTAATAAAAAAATTTAGAAAAAAATATTAAAAAATAAAAGAAGACCGGTTCAACCGGTTTTTACCGGTTTCGGGCGATTTTTCTGGTTTTTTCCGGTTCAACCGTAAAAACGGTTTTTAGAGGGTAACCGGACCGGTTCTATGGCCGGTTCCCGGTTTTAAAAAACAGTGCTTTGATGTATGCTTTTTTAGATGTAGCAGGTAACATTCACATAAAGCCAATACTTTGTGTTGGCAACTGAAGTTGCTCTCAAAAATTATTTTTGTTGAAAAGATGGGACATCCTGATAGAGAAACAAAAGACAATAATCAACATTCAAATCTTTTGTTTCATTCTTTGGAACATAATTAATTTGCGAGAGGTGGACACGATAAAACAAAAAAAAAAAAAGAGAGTTGCAGCAAGATTGTGTGTATCTATAGTTTGCTCCACACGGATAATTGACTAAGTAATATGATTGAAAATATATATATATATATATATATATATATATATATATATATATTTAAATTGAAAATTTATTTTATTAGGGTACATGAATGCAATTATCCGATGGAGCCTTAAAGTGCAGAAGATTTCCATCAATTTCAATCTACTAAAGGTCATTCACTTTTGTTCAGGCCCTAAGTTTATAATGAATCTGTATCAATATATATTGTTTCAATAGTTAAGCTAAAGTCATTTTGGTGGTATTGATACTTGCACGACATCATTTTTAAACGGCCGCATATTTTCAAGGCAAAATTTTGTATGAAAATAGTTCGTAATAAAACAAAAGGGAAAGAGCTATATAGAAATGACTTCTTTTATTTATACATAAAAAATAATGTACTAAGCGAGGAGAAAATTCAGAGGAGTATCAAATCAATGTTTGAGAGTAAAACAAAATCCCTTTGAAATAAGAATTGGGACTCCATTCTCTGATCAAAAATCAGATTTACAAGCGGAAGCAGAAACATCCCACCCATGAACGAAAAACATGAATTCCCATTGTTGCTCATCAATAAAAAAAGATGTACATTTCATAAATTTGGTAAATAGGATCATCTAATGGCATCGATATTAGTTGACTTGGGCAGAGGTAATATGCGTTGCAGAGATGTTATAAAAAACACATTCGCCTTAAAGTTGTCAATTTACACCAGCTACTACAACGGACCAATGCACGGGTAATAACCTAGTTTACTAAAGAGCTAAATTACAGTTGAGATACCAATATAATAACTAAACCCGCAAGTTAAAAAATGAAATCAATGCATCCTAAAGTGATTTTTGTGAGCAGCAGGAGAACATTCCTTAACATACAACATGCGCAAATCCTAGGCATCAGTGATCCATTAAAAGTTTCTGAAATCGATTCTAAATATCTCAGAATAAAATATTGAATCAACTTTCCAAGTGAGCTAACCTGTGTCAATAATACAAATGGAATGGTTAAAAGGTACAAACACATCAAAAATCTGATAGACCCTACGCTTTCATCTCCAACGCCTAATATGCCGCCGATGTGTGCTCTATGTTTCGTTGATTCTATCCGACTTGCTCCTCAGAAATCATATCTTGCCGTTCCTTTTGTACATACTCAATCCAGTTTATCAGAGACGCTCAAAAAACTGGGTTTTGCGATGAATGGTATCCCGACTCTTGTTTTGTTCTTTGGGGGAGGGGACTTTTTTCAAGGCTTCTCGGAAGTGGTTTTTTCCAATCTTGAAAGCCTCTCAAACTTGAAGTAGGAAGACACAAATACAATGCATGACCATCGAACCAACTGCCAAAATCAGAAAAACAGGGCTCGCTAAATTTATAGATCTGATGCTCTCAACTTCTCCAATAACAGTCACTAGCAAGACATGTAATTTGTGATTGAAGAAAATGGTCACTATAAGACAACTTTGTTATAGCAAATGGCACGAATGGAACCTCGAATTAAGTGTGAGTTCCATGAGAAACAAGGGCAAAATAATGCCCTTATGTAGCTGGTGATCATAGTTTTCTGATATAAATGCAGTAAATGACATGACAGCATGAGAATTATTTTCTAAGGCAAAGGAAAAGTTAACAGTAGAGATCTAAATTCTTCACCATATTATACAATTAAACTTATTTGGTAGAAAATTTCTGAATCTCTCTACCCCCAATTTGTCGGGAAAAGTAGTCAAAATTCTCAAAGATATTCAGGAAGCACTTGACTCAAAATTCTTCACTAGGAATGATCATAGGTTAAGTATGACACTTAATGAGAAAAAAAAAAGATCAATTTACATTCTTCATACTTTTGTAGGGTTAATAAGACTCAAAACAAGTTAAACATTTTTTTTTTAACGTTAAAAGAAATTTTATTGATATAGAATATTTGAGGTACATGTATAAGAAATACCCTTAAGATGTTCTACACCACATAGACTTAGAAAGTTGTTAAGAAAAAAATAGTTCTAAAAATCTCCATAGAATTTTTAGCATCACTTCAAAACTCTCAAAGCTGCTCTTGGATAGGTTGAAACCTTATATATTCTCTCTTTAGTTGCAATCCAACTCCAACTTTTCACCTTTAACTCTTCCACTATCATGCTCCAATTACACTCCATTTGCTTAAAGATAATTTACAAGGCTAAACAACACTCTCTCGATTTTTTACACCACTCCAAAATATAATACTTACTGAAGCTCTCATCTTTTGCTCCAATATTCAAGTTAAACATTAATCCATTCTGATTAATTATCTCGTCTCCTATAATCATTTCACTATTCCTCAACCAACAATCATACTTACTCTGAAACTTATTCCAGGATTATAGCAACATAATAACAATGTAACCATCATTTTCATTGTAATTCACTTTTCATTGAAGAACTATAACCTTGCGCCTCCTCAAAAGTCAATTTTTATGGGACAATAATAAAATAAAAATATTCAAGCACTAAATGGAAATTGCTTCAAACATAGGCTGTAATAAGAAACCATTACAATGCTCAAAATTGGATTACTAAGGTTCAATGCATGCAATAATATCAAAGTTCAAGTAACACCGCCACCCCACAGCATTCAACAATTTCATCTGGAACTAAATTAGATTCATATATATGAATTAGTGTAGCGTCACATACATGCTCAGTGATGCAATATGTTGAGCCTTTTCCTTTATATTTCCTTTTCTTACTTGGGCCGGGATCTGACCCCTCCTATTTTTCTTCTCTTCTATTATACAACACCAAATCAGCAAACAATAGAAAAAATACATTATCACATGTTACAACGTAATATGAAATGCCTGACCAAAAGTCAAATTCCAGGAGTAAACTTTGTTATCAGGGAGATCTTTACTAAAAAATTGAGGCAAAGCTGTTCATAATAATAAACATCAAGGAATACGAAGAAGCAAATGGGGCAAAGTGAACAGAACACAATCGCCAGGATTATTATGATGCTTTCTTCTAACCAAAGACAAAAGTAGCACAAACACACAAGAAGCACTGAGGTATTATGCAGAATAACTAAGATATAGGATGACCACTAATAAATGTACAATATGCTTAAGAATTGGTTGAAGGTGAGCATCTATCAATACCTCCCAATTAGTGACAAAGTTGACTTCTATTCATGCTAGATGAGTTTTTCGGTTGACTCCGTCGTATCATATCCCTTACGTAGCATCTCTTCCATCCATTTTCTAGCTTCTTCATGCCGTCCTTTTTTCGCCAAACCATGAACAATTATGTCATAAGACCATCGATTGGGCTCATACCCGCTCTCGCGCATTCTGTTGAAAAAATTACAAGCCAAATCAATTCCATCAATGCTTAATTTTCTCAACAGCATATTATTCGTGTAAGTATCAACCGGGAAGCATTGTCGAATCAGTGCTTCATAATACTTTACATCAAAACGTCCCGGAACACTACCAGAAAATACGCCAACTAAGTGGCCCAATACCCAACTAACAGGCGATAGATTTTGCTTCAAACTTGAAGAAACCCAAGCATCATATACCTTCTTAGTTTTCAAAGAATGCAACAAAAATACATTCCCAGTAAAGGAAGAAATTGGACGACCAACTGAAATCATATCATTGAGAAGAAATACAGCTTTCTGATACTGCCCCAAATCACAATACAACTTTATAAGTTCCTCATAACATTGAAGACTTGGACTCAGTTTGTTCATCCTCATATTCTCCATTATTTTTGATGCATACTCGGGTTCTTTAAATTTGCAAAGACCAACGACCATTACACGCCAAAACTTACTGTTCTTCCATTTGTGGCAGAAATCACAAAATAACTGCAGCGCATTTGCAATATAATTGTTTTTTAGATAACATTGCAATAATATGATGTCAGCGTTCATGGTTGGTTCAACACCGTTTTTTCTCATTAATTCGTAAACTTGCAAAGAGAGTTCAGGCTTCCCAGCAAATCCGGCTCCATCCATGAAGGCACAGAAAGTATTAGAAATGGACATATTATTTCGAGCCAGCTGCATCTCAAGCAATCCCCAGAACTGTTCTTCTCCATTTTCCATTTTACATGCGCAGCAGATCACCTGTCTAAACAATCTTCTATGTGGGATATGACCATTATCTTGCATTTCAAAGAATAGTCTAGCTGCTACATCTACTCTATTTGACTGACTAAACCCGGAAATCAGGCGACTGTAACCACTCTTTCTAAATACTGCTTTCATTCTCTTCAGAAGGTCATGTAATAAGTATCCTTCTTCACCTCTGCCAACACTACAAAGAGCTGAAATGAACTTGCTACATATATAGCTATTGGGCACGATATTATGATCTAAGGCGAAAAGAACCAGCTCCTTCAACTCACCAAGTTTCCCTTCTCTATGAAGAGCATCAGCAATAATGGAAAAGGTGTTTCCTCCAGGCAAAAAACCATGTTCCATGGAATCTCTCAAGACACGATATGTTTCGTCAGCACTGGCCCGCAACAGAGTATTTATAAGATAATTATAAGCCATGAAATTAACAGAGAGGCCAAACTCAGACCTGGAACTATACAGGTCCACTGCAACGTCTGGGAATCCTGCTTTACATAAAAAACATAACACAACATTCATCGTCCCATTAGTAGGCAATAACTCCCTTTCTTTCATATCCACCAACAAAGCATGCACCTCCTTTAGCCTATTCTCCTTCAAGAGCCTGCGTATCAGTGTGTTGCAACGAAAAACATCCGGAACATACCCATCCGCCTGCTTTTCCTTCAAAAACTCCAATGCACGATCCAACTTCCCTGCCTTGACAAGTTTCTTAACCCATACACCATATGCATTATCCATCAAATGCAAGCCCAGATTCTGAAACTCTTCAAGTAACAACTCCGCCCTCTCGAATTGCCTATTACTACACAAGGCACCAATCAAGATACCTACAACGGCCCCATTGATTTCTGACTTATTACCCTCAAGAAGACTACGCAAATACTTCTCTGCACTCTCTAAATCATTCTGCTTGCAAAAACCTTTCACAATAATCGAATGAGTAACATGATTCTGAAACCCACGGAGTCTGATATCTTTTGCCACAGACTCCGCAAAATCAAAACACTTCTCCTCCACCAGGGAATTCATCAGAACATGATAACCGAGTTCATCCAAATCAAGGCCCTGAAACCGCATTTTACCAAACAGTTGGAGTGCGGTTTCGGGTTTGCCTGCAACCGCATAACCAATAACCAAGGTATTATAATACGCTACCTTATCAAAACCCTGATTCATGAAGTTTTCCAGCAGGTCCATCATGAAGTTAAACAACTTGGCTTTTGATATCATCCGGAAAATGTAATAGAACGCCCCTCTTGTGTGGTAATAACCGGGCTGTCGACCCGCCCAATCGAAGAACTTCAAGCAAGAGAGTATATCTTTCTTCTCGTAATTCAAGACATCGAGAACTAAATCGGAGGTGAGGCGGAGATTCAAGCCAGAGAGGGCTAAATCGGCGGAAGAACCCTCCTGGGTGCGGAGAATTTCGAAGATGCGATCGAAAAGAGGGTTCCTTTGAGACAGAAACCATTCTCTGAAGTAAGAGACGAGGTTAGAATTGGGATTGTATCCATTACCAGTGGTGGTCTTAGCAGCGGCGGCGAAAGGATAGGCGAGTGAATTTGGAGAGCGGTGGGAGACGTCAGTGGAAAAGAGAATGACGCTGGCTGCGGTGGAGGAGGGAGGAGGGGAGAGAAAGACTCTAGTTCGCCTTGCGCATCTGAGAGTCAGCATCATTGCTGGTTTGGTGTTAAACAATCAGCACAGAGATTGATTGGATAGTAGACTCGGGAGGGAGATTTGAAGCCATGGCGATAACTTAGCAAAAGAACAGTGGCGGCGCCGACGATTTAGCGGAGGTCGAGCTTCCACGACGGCGCTGAGGAACAAGGAGTCTTCATAAAATTAAGATTGTTTTATGTATTGTAGAAAATATGAAGGGATCCTTAATTTTTAGGCATTTAAGGCGGTGTATATTTTTTAGGATTTAAAATAATTTTTTTTTATAAAAAAATTTGTTGGTATTCAATTAAGATTTTAAAAAATTTAAAAACAATTTATTGTATTTAATCTGAATTTTAAAAGATTCAAAAATAATTTATTGGTATTTAACCAGAATTTTAAAAGATTTAAAAATAATTTATTGATATTAAAAAAAATATAAGGATTCTAAAGGATTATTGGGTTTGATGGATTTTGATGGATTTTATAGTGTATTTTATAAATACCAAATATCCCATCAAAACTCATCGTATTTCGAAGGCTTTTTTAATAAGTGGTTTTATTTATTCCCAAATTGATTTATATATGATTATTTATTTTTAAGATCTAAAATATTTTAAACCTTATAATTTCATCCCTGCATTTTTATTTAATTCGATGATTCCTCTTATTTGTTATAATACTAATGTTGATAGAATTTCTTAATCGTGTTCGTTTATGTGGCTTTATAGCGGATTAATTCTACTAAACAATAATCTTATGATTTTGTATTCTTGGGGAGGAGGATGATATAGAGAGAGAGAGAGAGAGAATTGAGTTTAGAGAGAGAAAGTGTAATGTAGGAAATGTATTAGAATTGTATTGAAAATTGTGTGAATAGTACAAGAGATGTCTTATTTATAGGTGTGCGAGTGTGAGACGGCACCTTACGAGCCTATTTGGCTTCCGGTGTTGACGAAGGTCCGTAACCTTCGTCCTGGTCCCTTACACTGCTCCCTACATCGTGCCTCATCATACTACAATGCCTTAGACTAGATGGACCTCATTAAAAACCTCGCCGTAAACCACCCTTGTGGATAAACCGGACGGAGGGAAAAAGAGCGCAACCATCTGGGTCCTATTGGCTAAGAGGCGAGCTTCTGGGCGAGCTCGGAGGCGGGCTTCAGTGGTTCGGGCGAGCTCGGGGGCGAGCTCCAGTGCCTTGCGTGGTTTACGAGTGTCGTGCGACGATGGACCTCGGCGAGGTCCTCGTGGGGGTAGGGGCGAGCTCCTTTAGGCGAGCTGCGCAGGTGAGCTGCCCCCATGTGGGCGAGCTCCACACCTCCGCGGATCCGGGTGAGCCCTGGCGACCTGCCAAACCTTGGTGATTGTCCACATGCTAATTGTGTTAGTTCATCAGGCCAACAACTAACATCAACGATAAAGTAATAACAGTGACTATAGCAAATATAATATTATATATACATATATATATATATTAGAATAAATAAAAATAATTATTATATTTAATTCATTAAATATATATATATATATATATATATATATATATATATATATATATATATGGTTCATTTATAAAATTAATTATCATTAAAGCAAAATGATATTATTCATCCTAATTTATATACAAGATAAATATGTATTTTTCATATTAATATTATTATAATACTAATATTATATATTGCATATGTCATTAGATAATATTTTCCATTGACAGTACTTTTTTGCGGATTTTTTAGTTTTGTTATCTTTTATTTTGGTTGCTTTGATTATTCAATTTTGGTACTTTTTTATATATACATATATATACGTGAATATCATAATATATATATATATATATATATATATATATATATGTGTGTGTGTGTGTGTGTGTGTGATAAGTAGAAATTAATACTATATGATAATATAATTCTAATAAAATTTGCAATAATTAAGGTAGGATTTTTTTATTCAAGTCAGCACCTCTATTTTTATCCAAGACACAGACAGAATTTGTGTTAGCATGTGCAACTCTACATATCTTTTGATAAAGTTTTAATAAAAATGCACAAAAAAAATATTTAAAAGAATATAAAATAGAAAAAAATTCAAAATAAAAATAGTATAACTCATAAGAATATATTAAAATTTATAAGAGAAGTATTATATAAAAAATAAATTAAAAAAAACACCTACCGGGCCAGGCCAGGCCCATAAAAATCGGGCCAAATCTAGGCCGGGCCCAGTGGCCCGCTGGGCCAACCGGGTCGGGCCAAATAGGATCGATTCTTTTTGGGCCTATAATTTTTAGGCTCATCTTGTCCTTAAAATCAAGCCCGTTTTGACAGCTCTAGCTGCCACCTACCTAAATAGGAAGATTTGTTTTGATCTCCTCCAACGTATCTATTATAAATCTCTCCTACAAATATAGAAGACCTTGCACCCAAACAAGGTTAAGAGAAATTTCGATGTCGAAATTAACCAAGATTCTAGCGATTAAAGTATTCAAGCACGCAACAATCTGCAATTTAAATTTTTCTAGCGTTGTGAGAGAATCTTTCTACATTAGCTTAGAAGTGATAATTCATCCTTAAGCATCGCTTTGATTGTAAGGATTATCACACCTAGTTGGAAACTTGAAAGCTAAATCTCTCAGTTTGTGAGTTGGTGAAGTAAGAAGGACTAAGACTTGTAAAACCACCTATGGGTCAAGTTCCTTAGAGAGGAAGGAGTCTGTCGTGCACCTTTGCACGTTAAAATACAAGTATCAAATCCAGAGAGTGGATTTCTCCTGTTCAATCAGGATCGTGGACGTAGGAGCTTGAGTCTCTAAACCACGTTAAACACTTGTGTGCTGATTTATTCCTTTGCATTCCTTAATTGTCATATCATCAGTAGAGCATTCAGCATTGTTTTCAAACTCGGGAATAATCAATGTTCCTGAACCTGAATCAGCGCAAAGTCCTTAACCACACTTTTAGAACTAAGCTAAAACAATTTTAAAAACCTAAAAATAAGTATAATTCAGGGCTCACACTTTCGCACGTAATCATGTTTGTTTAGATAGCTATCCAACTGACCAGCTTCTTAGAGGTCAGTAGGTGAGTTATCTTTACTGAGCTCACTTACACTTTTTAAGACTCAACGTATTTGGTTTCTGAGCTATCAGTCCTTGTGACTTCAGTTTCAGTTAGCACTGTCAATATAAGCTGACTGGGTTCTAAGGAGTCTTCCTGAAATAGAAAAATTGTTATCAGTGTGTTCCCCCCATACACTGATTCAGACTCGTTACGAGACCAACAATATATTAAACTTGAGGTATTGTTGAATATAGCGTGGATATTACTCAATTGTTTTTCTAGTATTACTAAATTGTTCATTGAGCATTATAAATTATTCTTTGGGTATGATCATTTATTAATTTATATGTTAAATTTGGGTTATTATTGAATATAGAATGGGGTATTACTCAATTACTTTTCGGGTATTATAAATTATTCTTTGAGTATTATGTATTTATTTTTTAAAATATTCATAAATTAAATAGGTAGAAGTTAATATTTTCCATTTCACTGAGGATCTTAGTTTTATGTTTGTCTTTATACCATCAATTCTATTTTCTTTCACATATCTCACATTAAATTAATTTAAAATCTTTATGCTTATATATTTAAGCAAAATATTATTGTATTAACATTCTGATTATTTTTTTCACATCATAACTGATGGATGTACCATAAAGTGTAAACACATATCCCGTCAGAGATTTTCTTATATCTATGCTTCCAGCATAGTCAGAATCTACAAAACCTTGTAGAGGTTGTTTGATATTCTGAGTCCTCTCAAACAATAATCCCAAATGTGCTGAACCTTTCAGATATCTCATTATCCACTTGAAAGCTTCCCAATGTGCCTTTCCAGGATTAGCCATAAACCTGCTGACCGGGCTCACTGCATGAGCAATGTCAGGTCTGCTGCAAACCATGACATACATTATGCTTCCAACTCCATTTGAATAAGGTATCTTGTTCATCTGAGACTTCTCCTGATCACTCCTGGGACTTGGATCAGCTGTCAGTTTGAAGTGTTGTCCAGGAGGAGTAGTGACTG
Organism: Prunella vulgaris; assembly: GCA_026898435.1. NCBI lineage: Eukaryota > Viridiplantae > Streptophyta > Magnoliopsida > Lamiales > Lamiaceae > Prunella > Prunella vulgaris. Next base: position 783,416 of record JAPKLY010000048.1, read on the forward strand.
ATCTTGACTCATGCATGTTGAATTTTCTCAAGATTTTCAGTATGTAGTCATCCTGAGTCAAGAGCATCCTTCCAGCTGACTTGTTCCTGATAATATCCATACCCATAATTCTCTTAGCACTTCCAAGGTCTTTCATGTCAAAGGTTGAACTGAGCTTATCCTTCAGTTTCTGAATTCTTCCAAGACTTTTGCTAGCAATTAACATATCATCCACATAAAGTAATAGATATGTAAGTACCTTAGAGCCTTATTTTTCCAGATACACACATTTGTCATACTTGGATCTGATGAAGCCTATTGACATCATGAAGCTATCAAACCTTTTATACCACTGCCTTGAGCTTTGCTTACAATGGCTTCTTCAGCAAGCATACATTTCCTTCATCTTCTAATAGTATGAACCCCTCAGGCTGCTACATATAAATGGTTTCTTCAAGCTCTCCATGTAGAAATGCAGTTTTGACATCCAGCTGTTGTAACTCCAGTCCATCCCGATTCACCTTAGACAATAAGATCCTTATTGAGCAGTGCTTCACAACTGGTGAAAACACTTCATTGAAGTCTATTCCTTCCCTCTGAGTAAATCCCCTGGCAACTAATCTTGCCTTGTATCTGATCAGCTTCTGTCCATCTGACCCAATTTCAGACTTTTTCTTGAATATCCATATTGAGCTGACAACCTTCTGCCCTTTTGCTTTATTCACAAGAACCCATGTATTGTTCTTTTCTAGTGAATTTAACTCCTCTTTCATAGCTGAAATCCACTGATCTTTAT
>JAPKLY010000048.1:784200-794710 GCA_026898435.1 Prunella vulgaris
TGAATTTAACTCCTCTTTCATAGCTGAAATCCACTGATCTTTATCCTTCCTTGTCACTACATCAGCATAAGTTTCAGGTTCTTGATACTCTACTTCTTCTGCTACTGATAAGGCATATGAGATCATGTCAGCCTGCCCAAACCTGATTGGTGGATGAATGCTTCTCCTATGTCTATCTCTAGCCAGACTGTAGTTTCTCAAATCTTGACTCTCCTCATCTGAATTTTCAGTTCGATCTTCAGAGTCACTATCTGCTGATGCATCAGACTGATCCGCTTGTGGATTCCTGATATCAGAGTTATCCTGAGCTTGATCTTCATTCAGAATCCTGGTTGTATGCTCCACCTGAACTGGTGTATGTCTGATTATGGGATTATCCTCAGCATCCTGAGTATTTCCAGATGTATCATATCCCATGACTTTCTCATTGAATGTCACATCTCTGCTGACAATACACTTCTTGTGTCCAGCTTCAAGGCACCACAATCTATAACCTTTGACACCTTTTGGATATCCCAGGAAGATGCACCTCAGAGCCCTTGGTTCTAGCTTATCTTGCCTTATGTGTGCAAAGGCTAAGCAACTAAACACCTTCATATTATTGTAATCTGACAACCTACCATACCAAAGCTCATCTGGGGTGGGTTTTGAAGTCAATAGCAGATGAGGGAGTTTTGTTTATCAAATAACAAGCAGTATTAATTGCCTCTCCCTAGAATACTTTAGGTAGTTTAGCATCTGATAGCATGCATCTGACCTTCTCCAAAATAGTCATGTTCATCCTCTCAGCAAGTCCATTTTGTTGACGGTTTGCTGGAACAGTCTTGTGCCTTGTTATGCCTCTTTCCTTGCAGAAATTTTCAAACTCTTCTGACATACTCAAGCCCATTGTCAGTCCTGAGATGCTTTAAGGACCTGCTCCTTTTGTTTTCTTGTTCAAGAAGTCATTCCCTGAATTTTCCAAAGGCTTCACTCTTCTGCTTCAGGATGATCACCCACACCTTTATGCTGAAATCATCAATGATAGTCATGAAGTACCTTCCACCTCCATGAGTCTCAGTTCTTGAAGGCCCCCAGATGTCAGAGTGTACGTAGTCCAGAGGAGCATCAATATGATGTTGCCCCTTAGCAAGAGTATTTCTTGGATTTTCCCAACACACAGTGATCACAAAAATCCAATTTGATTGTTCTTGAATCCCTAAATGCCTTCTGCTTGGAGAGTTCATTCAGTCCTCTTTCACCAATGTGCCCTAACCTCTTGTGCCACAAGATAGCATCAGAACTACTCATAACTGCATTAACTGATCCGACAGCTGAGTTACCAATTAAAATGTACAAGCCATTCACCTTCTTGCCTTTCATCACAATGTTATTATCCTTGGTTATCAATATGAATCCATTCCTTGTATTGAATTCATATCCCAAAACATTAAGTGATCCAAGAGAAATAAGATTTCTCTTCAGCTCAGGTACAAACCTGACATCTTGTAGTATCCTCTCAGCACCATCATGCAGCCTCAACTTTATTGAGCCAGAGCCTCTGACTTTGCACATTTGATCATTCCCCAAAAGGACTGATCCACCATCAAATTTCTTGAGATCCCTGAATAGACTTTCATTGGGACACATATGAAATTAGCACCCAGAATCCAACACCCAATCTTCACTCAGCTTGACATCAGTAACAGCCAAGACCTCAGCACTATCATATCCTTCCTGAGCAGCAATTGTGACATCAGCCTTTTGATCCTCTTCTTGCTTCATGGATTTGTCAGGACAATTCTTCTTGAGATGTCCCACCTTCTTACATGAGAAACATTTTCTCTTTTCCACAAATTTTCTAGATTCAGGGCCTTTACCATTCCTCTTCTTCTTTCCTTGGAACAGTTTCTTCCCTTTCTTGAATTTGATATTCAGCCCTTCACCTTGATTTGTGTTATTCCTTTCAGATTGCATTTGAAGCGCCTTAGTTTTCAATGCATTCTGAATATCATCCGGTGACATCTTCTCTTGCCTTCCAAATAACAGAGCATCCTTGAAAATTTTCAAGGAGTTTGGTGGAGAATTCAGTAACATCAGGACTTTATCCTCATCTTCAATCTTGACTTCAAGATTCTCCAAATGATCCACTGCTTTATTGAATTCTTCAAGTTGTTCAACCAGATCCCTATCCTTAGTCATTTTGAAGTAATGAAGCCTCTGCTTCATGAACAACTTATTGGTAACTGACTTTGTAACGCCCAACATAATTGGATTCAAGTTATAGTTTATAAGTCATCATTTGAGGTTTTAAAGTTAATTTGCGCGTAGGATTAAATATTGTGCTTTAGTTCTTTAAGTTTTTCACGAGCCTTAAGTATTAATTTACTGATGATTAAGTCAGTAAAGTTGATTTGAGTATTTGGGAATTAAGATTAAGTTCTTGATAATTTATTTTGGGCTTTAGTATGTGAATTAAAAGTTTGAGAGCCAAATTAAGATATGATCCAATTAAGTATTTAATAAGGATTAAGAAGATTTAGCTTGATTGGTTATTAAGTGTTATAATTCAAATTGGGTTTAGTATATTAGGATTTATTAAATACCAATTTATTAAGGGTAATAGTGAGTTTGTTATTTTAGAGATGAGAATGGAATTATATGGGATCTTGACTAGGATATGCGATTAAAGATTAAGCTCATAGAATTAGGAATGAACCTTTGGGATCCTGATTAGATTATATGAAAGGTTATAGATCAAGAAAATATTCAAGGTTTAGAATTTCTTGAAATCAATATCAAGAGATTATTATCGAAATTATTTTATTAATCAAATATTTGGATTTTAAGCGAAGGAATAATGTTAGGACTTTAAGGTATTACTCTCAAGGGATAAAAGTTCATGTTGCAAAGTTAGACTATATGTGTTGGATATGTAAGGAGTTAAGTTGAGATTTTATTACTAGGTGTTAAATGTTACTTGCAAAAGTTAGGAGTATTATTATTTATGGACAAGAGTGATATTATAAGTATCTAGGATATGTTTATTTGGGGAGACGAAGAGATGATATTTGATATTTATTTATTGGATATTTTGAGATTAAATCTCTTAAATCACTTGAGGAATATTTAGTGTATCTTTGGGAATAATTGTGAAGTTTTAAGTTGAGTTAGTTTATTTGAGGATTAATTCAGTTACTAAGTTAAGGTTTTAATATTAGGATTTTAGGAATTAATATTTATTATTTGTGAGGTTAGAGTTTTTAAGATTTGATATTCTTAAATGATTATTGGATTAGTTTCACCCGCAAGTTTCTGAATTCTTCCAAAGGATTATTCACGGATAATTGGTGATTAATTAAGGATTTAGATTTGAATCTGGACTTAATTGTGGGATTAATTTATTAAGTATAAGATTTATTGAGGTAAGTAATATTGGCAAGAATAAGGATTAGCACTTTTATTAAGGAGAAGTAGCATTAGATTTCTCTAGAAGATATTTACTTGGAGGATAATTAAGCTGATGCGGCAAGTTAAGGGTAGACTTAGTCACTAGAAGAAGTAGTCGGTCACCTTGTGAAGAGTGCTGTTTGTGCCTACATATTTTTAGAGAGTTAGTTTTTAGTCCTTTAAGTTCTTAAGCTTGAGTTTTATCCTATTTTCTTGCTTAGTATTAGTTGTCCCAATTAGTATTAATTGGACTCTCAAGATAGTATTAAGTTTCGAAGTATTAGGGTTAAGGAAGAGTAGTATTATTGTTTGAGTTTATAGTATTAGTCCACTAAGAATATTATTTCCTTTAGTATTAATTCATTAAGGGTATGTTAGTAATTGAGAAATTAATATTAGCGATTTGACTTTATGAGGTTTTTACCAAGAATGGGATTAAGAATAATACTTGGGAATGTATTGATGATTTTTGAAAATAAGGACTTTAGTATTAATAGGAATTTTCGAAAAATACTAGGGTATTAAGACTTGGACTTTTAGTACCTTTATTTATGGAAAGAAGTCATATTTTCTTATGCAAGAAAAATACTTACTTGAAGGTTAAGTATCAAGAGAATAAGAGTTGGTAAGGATCTATTATTTTTGGAAATAAGTTGTCAAGATTGGTATAAGAGATTCATCAAGATATTAGGCCAATTTCCATTCCTTTTTAGCCGTAATTTCGTCCAAGCCCTTGTAGGAAACCCTACAAGACTTTTAGTCCTTATAAATAGATGATCTAGGATCACTTCTTAACGCTTAGACACCCCAAAATCCAGCCAGCCCTAAGTCACCCCAAAATTCGGCACTTTCATGAAGTTATAGGGCAGTTTTCGTGAGCTTTGTTGAGGAAGGAGTAGGATTTCAATCAAGGATTTAGCAAGCCAACGTACAACACATCTCTAATTTTCAAGACAAGAAAAGGTGGGGGTTTAAACGGTGAAAAGTGGTAACTCTAGTTCGACTTTTAAATATTTAGTTTTATGCAATTATGTGTTTATGTGCTAATATGAATGGATGGTCAGCTCTACCATCAATCTATGAATGGACAATCAGCTATATTGTCAAATATATGTTATGGATGGTCAGCTTTACCATCAATCTATGTTAAGGATGATCAGCTACATCATCAATGAATGGATACGAAAGTCGTATCAAATGTTAAGAAAGAAGGGTATGTTTACATGTTATTGTGTCCTTTATATTTAGACTTCGAACTAACTACCTCCACGGAGTGATTATTTTATAATTACTCACCCCTTCACCGAATAAATATTTCAGATTTTCAAGAGTAAAGGCTACGAGATTGGCGATGCGGAGGAGGGTGGATGTGATGCGAGTAAAATAAGATAAAGGATGAAGATTTAATAAATATCAAGTAGGCTTTATATTTTTATGTTTACAAGTATTAATTATGGTTTCGGCACTTTGTGATTTTACACAAGCTTGGAAGTTTGCATGTTTTATTCGATTAAGTGCATGGACACGTAATTAACTAAATTAGTTTCTTTGATTCTAATATGAATTCATTGAGTATTATGCTTGTTTGGTTTAAATTGATGAATCATGAAAAGGTGAAATTTTATATTATGATGAATTCTGAAGTTTTAGGTTGCATATTAGATATAGATATTTATTGGAAATTTTTTGAAGTTAGTAAATATAAGATTTAGTATTTTGCATGTTTAGGATTTGATGCGTAGAAGTCTTCCAGTATTTTTTAAGTGATTATACGGTTTTGTGACTCATTGATATTGAAAGTTTCTTATGATATTCGGTTATAGTTTTTATTTAGCTTTCCAATGCATCTTGAATGTGTAGAAGTCTTCCAGTATTTTTTAAGTGATTATACGGTTTCGTGACTCATTGATATCGAAAGTTTCTTATGATATTCGGTTACAGTTTTTATTTATCTTTCCAATGCATCTTGAATCAACTTATTTGGAGTTAGAACGAATTAGTTATGAATTTTTGAAAAATATGTGGCAGGTTGTGGGGATTTCCGAATCTCGCGAATTTTTGATAAAAATTAGTTACGGATAAAATTTGGTAAAAATTATAGATAAATATTATATGAAGTCAGTAACCAATAAGAATTTTTGTGGAATTTTTCCAGTAGCTTAAGTATTTTTAATTGATATATTTCGTTGATGACGCACTGCTGAAATTATGTTGAGAGTATAAAATCTTTGAATGTTTATGAAATTGTGATTTTAGATTATTAGAGATGGACGCATGAATAATTGTCTTATTGCTACATGATGTTTTTGGAGTAATTAAAATATTATGTATGTTAGCCTAATTTCACGAATTTATTCATAGTAGAAGTCTAGGGTTCGTTATAGTCCTTTAACTTCCTACGACATGATTTTTATGTGAGATAAGTGGAGCTTTCTTGGTAGTTCCTTTTAATATGTCTTATATGATTTATTTAAGTATTTAGAGGTTATAAATTGCATGACAAGATAAGAGTGTTAGAGAAATAGGATTTTGTATTAGTTAGTGGGCTGTTTTCGTACACACCCAGTTTTGATGAATACACCCCGACCTATTTTCAAAAGTAACACACCAGCTGCTGTTCCATGAATATTTATGAATTATGGCATGATTTGATTGATGTCTTATATGTTGTATGATATTAGATTAAGTTAGTTTCACATGTGAATTATGTTAATTATATTTGAGATGATATTTCATGATTTTTATGATTGTATTGAATGAGCTATGTATATTAAGTTAAGGGTTCAATTCTTAAAAATGTTTTACTCTGATTTAGTTCTAAAAGGTTTTTAAAAGAAAAGAAATTTTATTCCAAGCATGAGGGTTCACGTTCTAAAAAGATGTTTTCCAAATTATTAATTAAAATTAAGATTTCCGCTGTTTTTGAAAATTGGGGCGTGACAGACTTCGTTTGATACACCTGTTCCAGCTTGTTCCACACATCAATGACAATCTTCTCCTTATACACCTCCCTCAGAGGTTTGTCTCCCAAGCACAAAATGATTGTGCTATGAGGCTTGTCCAGAATTTCCTGCCTCTTTGCAGGGTCTGATGAGGATGATGAAGGCCACTGATCATCTGGTTTCAGAGCATTTGATAATCTGTGGTGTGTGAGGAGAGCTTTCATCTTCACCTTCCACAAACCAAAATCATTCGCTCCTGTGAATTTCTCAAACTCCATCTTCGTAGAAGCCATAGCAGTTGATTTCACCAACAATCTTGTTTCCCACAGACAGCGCCAATTGTTGAGTTAACAATGATTGTTTGAAATCAATTGGAATAAAGAAATTGAAGAACACCAAGATTTACGTGGTTCGATCAGAAATGATCTACGTCCACGGATGAGGGCACCTCTCTCCTTAATCGATGAAGAAGATACAGATTACAAGTGTTTTGGATATCTCTCTAAGTATGTGATTAATTGATTTTCTCTATACATATGTGCGTATATATATAGGAGTATGGAGACCCTAATTAAAGCTTGTGATCGTAACCAACTAATAAGTAACTGCTACAGTTGCAACTTAAAATGAATAACTGTCAGAGCCCAACGGTCTTCAGTTTTGATTCTGTTAAACTGATCGCCAGTTCCCCAACTTGGAAGTTTAAACCGCTTCGTGACTGATTCTTGGTTTAATTCCTGACTCAGAGTCAGTATGCTCTTTTCTTGTCTGTTGATGTGATATGTCCTCAGCTGAGTCTGAGTACTCAACTGATATCATCAGTAGACCTTTATCAGCTGATATCATCAGTAGACCTTCATCCTGACCTTACCAACCATCCTAACCATCATCCTGACTGATCATCCTGACCAGTCATCCTGACTGTCGTCCTGACCAATCATCTTGACATATCAGCTGACCTCCTCAGCTGATTTCACCAGATGACTTAGTTGACTTTCCTGATGACCTCAGTAGACTTCCCAGATGATCCCGGCTGATCCCATCAGATGACCCTCAACAGACCTAACAGCTGACCCCCTTCAGCTGATAGTGTTAATGTTAAGTTAATCAGCAGTACCTGCTCGTCTGATCTTTATTTCACTTTCTTTGCACCCATAACAATAACAGATACCGGGCTTTATCAATTCTAGTTAATGCATACTCATCTTCCTTCCCTCATTCGCATTTAAAATATTTAAGGCTTTTTTATTAAGTCACACAGTGTCTTTCATCATCACCCTCCCTCCACCTCACGTTCTCTTTTATGAAGAACTCCTTGCCACCTCTCCCAACTCCACCTGAATACGAGTGCTGCTATATTTTTTGTGAAGAGAAATTTTCTTCTAAACTATGACGTCTCTTATTCTAACACAGGATCACATTTTAGGTTATGAAATTTAAAGATTTGAAGGAAATTGGAAATGAGTCGATAGTGAAGGTATAATTCTTTGGAGAATCGTATTTAATTTGAAATTATTTTAAGCCTATTTTGTTATCAAGAACAATAGAAGATTGTGAAGCGTGAAGAATCAATCTCATTGTGAAGAATAAATGACTACTTGGGTAAAATTAAATTTAAATTTTTAAGTACATATATAGTATGCACTCAAGAATCACTCATATATATAGTATGTCATTGTATGCATAACCTTTAAGTTATGAAACATACTAGTATTTAATTATACAATAATAGTTGTGCAATGATAGTTTGAAGGTGAGGTAGGGTCTGTTTTCAATCACTACTAAACAATGATAAACACTTATTTTTTGAAAAAGTTGAGCCTTACCAACTTAAAAAAAAATACTTCTACACTTTTAGTAGAAGTTGAAAACAGGTACGTACTGGTGGAATTAGCGGTGGCAAAATGAGTTTTATTTTGTCCCAAAGGACAAAATAAATTTTAAACTTCATGTCACACGAAATAAACTTTAGGATGAATTACCTAAGTAAGTTTCTCACCTACTGCTCCTCTTTTCCTCAAATGAAAGTATAGAGATTAATATTTCCAAGAAGTAGATCGTACTTAACTATGAAGTTACACCGCCTTAAATTATTTGTTTTTTTTTCTGTTAACACACATACATATATATTTACGCAAGTAAGTAGAGGTGGATATCATTCCACCCAGAGGTGACAAATGGGTCACGACAGACCGACACTAACCCATCGGGCTACTCACATTTTATAATCTGCGCTGGGCCCATTACCCAATAGGGACTATATTTCAGAGTCCCAATCTGGCACTAGCCTGACCACTGAGCCAAAATGGTCTGCTATTTTAATAATTAAATTTATAAAATAAATTATTTATATCCGATATTAATTTAGAGACTCAAAAATTATTATTAAAATTAGTTCAAATACATATTTTAAAAAAGTCAAATGTTAATCCAAAATAAATGATAATTCATGATCATAAGTGTAATTTGCAATGTTAAAATTTTTAAAATAAACAAAATTACTTCAAAAGAAACAATATCGCAAACTAGACTTCATTTGATTGAAAAATTAGGACATTTGTATAGATATGTTATTGTAGTTTATTTAAAAATAAATAAATAAAATATCGGGCCACCTAAACTTTTGGGCCAAGACAAGTCCGAGCCCGGTGGCCCGACGGGCCTATTGGATTGAGTCAAATAAGTCTGATTCCTTTCGGGCTTAAATTTTTTTAGGCTCAATCCGTCTTAAAAATCGGGCCAACTGGGATAATAAAGTTTTATTTATTTAGTGTGCCATGAAGTTTTATTTATTTCGTGTGACATGAAGTTTAAAATTTAATGTAACTTTTATTTTGGTTTTTATCAGTTTTGATAGTGAAAGACATAAAGTGTTTTAAGGGTTGAAGTATTGATGTCTTGTGGATTCGAGATAAGTAGAAATTCATTTGTAAATACAATGCATAACACATGATGTTTTGTGAATTATTTATGTTTGAGTGATAATATGTTAATTTTAGTGGATTGTAATATGTGATTGATTTTATGTGATTATGTGGAATGGGCCAGTGAGCTCTATATTTGATATAGAAGGAGTTTGTGAGCTCCATAGTTGAGTGGACTGATGTGAGTTTAATATTCTGTGAATCTTGTTAGATGTTATTGATTTCGCAGCATCATGCATATCATGCATTAACTTGAGAATATTTTTGTAAATTGGTGTTGTAAGCATATTAAAATTGCACCCAATTAAATAATGACACGTGTATAAAATTAAATAAATATAAAACCATATCACTATTTTAATTTTGAGAATTTATCAAATTGATTCTCTAATTAAATATTCAAAATGATATTTATTATACACGATACAAGTCATTATTAAATTACGAGTCTCCCTACACTCGTATGCGGCAATAAATGCTTTATTTGTTGTATTAATTTGAAACCATAAAAGTTTCGTATAAATAAAAAAGAAGATAGAAATCAATCAAGTTAAATTTGGTTGATTATTAAACCTATTTATTACAACAACATCAATGGCCCAGATCACCTCACATGTCGCTCTGGATATGGAATATTTTCAACCTCCACCCTACAAATAGGGGTCAAGTCCATGCATTCCACAACAACGAAGACATTGAAGACGAACAAACAGCATTAATGTCCACCCGACGAGCACACTGCGAGCTAAGAAGATCTAGCGATCCAATTCTTTGAAGATTCAAATGTTCTTCAACAAATTTAAAGAAGTTCATTGAAGATTCAAGTTGTTCTTCGATATATTCAAGCCGTTCTGTGATACCTGAGTTTCTCACTACTCATTGACCAATATATTTCATGTTTTGTGTGCATTTAAATTACTTATGTGTTAATTTATAATTGCTTGAATATATTATATGCATTATGTGTGTTGATAGAATTTAGTAATCGTGTGTTTATGTGGCTATAATAACATATAACTCTATCAAACAATAATCTAAGAAATAAATATTCTTGGGGGATAATGTAGAGAGAGAAAGTGGGAGCTTAGAGAGAGAAAGCTTGTTGTATTATGTGTACTTGCAGAGAGAAAAATACAAGAGGGACCTATTTATAGGTGTACATCGTTAATTGCTACCTACATGACTAACGTCCGTACGCTGGTTCTAGGCGAGCTT
>JAPKLY010000048.1:799710-852919 GCA_026898435.1 Prunella vulgaris
AACTAAGTAGTACTAATAATATGTATATATATGTGTGGGTCTATTGTACAATATTGCACCGTGCAATATTAATTTAAAAAAGAAAAATATGAAAATTCACGGGTCAACAGGGTCAAAATAACAAAATTCGCGGATCTTGATTGAGTCGAGTCGGATTTGGGCGATTTTCAAATTTCAGAATTTTCGCTCCCAGCTGGTGTTATTGTATGAACAAATCTATGTTACTAAAAGACCAAATGTGTGCTACTATATTAACAAATGTTGTTGTTTTTACATATATTCATTTGTTTTAGGGGGAAACACAAAGAGCTCCACTTTTTAAAACGAAAATAAAGGGAAGACCACTGACCTTTTTTCATAACAAGGAAGACCAGATTAGCATCCTTAATAAAGTTATATCCTATTTACTGGCTACGATTACCCCTATTGATAAAGGCTAGAGGTGGTAGGGGTTTATGCTTTCAAATCCAGAGTTAAATTTTTGTATTTGAAATATCCGGAGAATATCTAGGGTTCCATTAATAAAACCTGCTGTGCCGAAGTTGAATCGATGTCAAAACGACAGGAGAAATAAGGACGGAATTTGGTTTTGAAGAATGGTTCGAGTAAGACGGAGTCTGGGTTATGATCGTGAAGAATGTATATCGATTATATTTGTTCGACAGAAGTTTTACACCATTTATGTATTGCTATGTTTGATTTAACTGGTGAGGTGATACAAAATAGGTGTTGCTATACTGTTAATGGTAGGGCGAATCGAGCATATTGCAGTGTTTCTGCATTCATTTGGTTGTTGGTGTCGTTATGAGTTTTTGCATCGGCTCTAAACTAGGGTTTTATTTTTGGTGTAAAAGTAGGAATGGGTTTGGGACAAAATGCTGAGTGGGAGAGTAAGAAAACGGACAGTGAAGAGGAAGCGAACCCGGATTCAAGGGGGACAAGACGTTCAGGAACATGCGTGAAACAACAAGGTATGAAACCCTTCCTCTGTTTTGTAGTAGAACTCTCCCTCTGTTTTATGTTTCTTCACTTTCTGTAGTTATCGTTATTGTGACATTCCAGTCGTTTATATGCCATTCTTCTCTTTGTTGCGAAACATTAATTGATTCTTGTGGTTCGTGATGAACACCATTGTAAGGCACTTGTCCTCAGTATCTTTCAAATTGGTTTGTAAAATCTCGAGACTTTGATTTTCTGGTTGCTATTCTTGAGTTTTAATGGTAAGTGTAACTTGCTCCGACGAAATCGTTGGTGGTCTTTATTTTTTTGGACAGGTGTCGTGATTAATAAAGATATTTTTGGTTTTGGGTGCATTAATGTTGTTCTATATGAGTTGACAAATAGATTGTGGTTATTTGTGTTACTGGTATACGATTGATCGATGCTTTACTAGATTTGAGGAATATTGCAAAAATTTTGTGATGTATACTACATTCTATTTGAGGTTTTGTTATATGATTGTTATGTATTTTAAGCATTTTTCTACCTTATGAAGATAAATCGACTTCAAGTAGCACAATTGTGCTGATATTTATGTTTCCATAGGGCCATTGTTCTTCAGGTTTAGGGTAATTTCATGAGATTTAGATATAGGCGTAATCTCATTCTTCTTAATTTCCCTCCCCCAGAACCCAGTAACTAAAACGTGATATCATCACCAATTAAATTGCATGTTTGAAAAATGAAGTATTGATAGTGCTGAGGATATCACATTTCTTTCCACGACATATGATTCCCAAATGCCTTTTGCAATTCAACACGTTTGAAAGTTCCAGAGAAAAGGCAAAGCTCAGGTGGACCATGATTCATAAGATACAGTTTCATGAGTATTCATGAGTATTGGGTGGAATTCAAGTAGCAGTAACATTTAAAAAATACCGAAAATCTAGAGTATGCTTATCTATCATTGAAAAAATACAGTAACATTGGGTGGAATTCATGAGTATTCAAAATCCATGATAAATACATTCCATACTCTTCTAAATTTGGGGAATATAGAGTACCAGTAACTATTAGAGAAAAGAACTAGGAAGAAGTTTTCTACTGAATTAAAAAACTAGAAGATTACATGAAGGAAATAAGTTTCTCCAACATGGTATATAAACATATCCCAAGAATTAACATCTAGAGTAATTCTTTTCTGCCCTCCCCATTCTATGGAAAGCCATATCAATAAATAGTTCATAAGGTAGAAATAAAATTGGATAAAGATTTTTTAGGATCACTAACTTTAGAGGGGTGTCAATTATAGGACAAAGATGTTACGGGCTGACAATTGTAGGCCATCATCTTTTAAGTTTGACAAATATAAGCCAAAATTGGGCCGGATTTATTTAATTCAAGCCAATTCTCTGAATTTCATCTCAATAGTTATGTAGAATGCACATTAGCATAACACAAAGAGCTCCACTTTTTAAAACGAAAATAAAGGGAAGACCACATTCCTTTTTTCAAAACAAGTAAGACCACGTTCCTTGTTATGTCTTTTAAGCATTTTTTTTACTTTATGAAGCTAAAATCGACTTCAAGTAGCACCCTTGTGCTGATAATTGGCCTGTGCCTCTTGTACTAGTATGTTGTTGGTGTGGGGAATTGTTCAGATCACATTGGAATTAATGTAATTTTGATCTGGTAAAAATGCTAGAGCCTTTTAATTTTGAATAAGGTGCACTTTGGTAGAAATAATTTGTATTGACTCTACAGTTTACTCAATAATTGGTATACTTTGGTATAATTGTACTTGCAACTGTTATCCCCCCTCTTTGTATGAAGCTGCTCATTATCTGAGAGTTATGATCAACTATAGCTGGAAATCATGGTATTGATAGTGCGTCGTTGTGGTAGCAATATGAGCAAAATGCTCTGGACTACTGACCAATTATGACCAATTTTCTGATATTAAAGTGTATGGTGTTGTTTTGTAGTCAAACAGTATCGAATTGATTGAGCACATAGCAGTTAGGACATACAGAGTATCATGCAACTGCGTTTATTGTGAACATTACATCATAAAGGGCTTTTGCTTCATGGTGAATTGTTTTTTTTTTGTTGGCAGTAATGGATAAAAAGCCTAAACGTGGGAGACGACAAGAAATATCTCGTATAGGTAGGTAGCCATATATATGAGTTTTAGACTTTCTGCTCTGGGCTTCCTAGTTGATGGTTATTTGAAACAGAATAAATCTGAGAAGCATTTGCTTTCACGTAAACATTTATATAAGAGATATGGTGTCATTGCATTTGCAGTTTAACATGGTGGTATTATTCAATTGTTGTAACTGACATTGTTGATTATGCACTAAACAAGGCAAAGACGCTGAACCTGATAGCAACGAAGCATACGACGCAGGTTTGTCAACATATTATAAGTTTAGAACTCTTCTACACATAATGTTTCTTCTCAACTGTGTTACAGATATGGAGCCAGCAAAAAAACGGCGCACCCAGAAGGAGCATTCAGTTAGAGGTATATGAAAATAAAATATAATTTCATTATACATAAATTAAATTCTGAGACGTCAATAACTAGTACCCCTTTTAAACACATACCTGAGGCAGTGCATTTCATGTGATTGCTTTTAAAATAAGTTGGTAGTATTCGATTGTTGTGACTGATACTGCTAATTATTTACTAAACCAGGTAAAGCTGCAGTACATGACAGCACATATGCATATGATGCAGGTTTGGTCCTCAATATATGTTAGCAATTTAGCACTGGGATTACAATTTCATATGCTTGGCTGATAGGTTAATATTAATCTAGTAAATGTTTCCAGCCAGAATTGGCAATGTGGCACGTAATGGGGCAAAAATCAAGTGGCGGATTAGTAAAATTTGGGGTTTAAATATTGTTTGTTATTAAAATCAGAGACTAAAAGTTCCGTGATGCTGGTGGATATTGGGATGTTATTAGTGAGCTAAATAATTACAATTCAAGCATCGAAGGTTTGTTTTGCCATATCATGTGTGTAGTTTAGATAGAGAAAAGGAAAATAATAGGGGTTCATTTTCTTCGCAGGTTGATTTGCATATCAATTGTATTGCTCTAGTTGATTTGCATGTCAATTGTATTGCTGTAGTTGATTTGCATAGCAGATAAAATATCTTGTTTGGACCTGGAGTATGTAACAAGGAGTTGAGAAAGAGATTGGTGGACTATTGATTGGTTCATGAAATGCTTAAACGTTTTAATATAATGAATCACCGTAATACCAGGTGTCTTGATATAGAATCGAGGTAGCCAACTAAGTGATTTTGTGAAAGATCAAAGTAGATGAGTACATCCAAGAAGGAAATGAAATGTATGATAAAGTTTTGCCGAATTGATATATATTTAGAATATTTGATTCCACACCTGTCTATATGTTCGTACTAACAGATGGTACAGAATTTTTGAATGGCAAGAAACCTTATACTCTGTAGAAGTTTAAATTTTTGGAAATGCTGAAATTCTAGCACTTTTTTACGCGTAACTTATCTTCAGAATGTTTTAAAAATTGATCAAAATATTAGAACATTATACATGGCCTACAAATGCTTTTACAATATATCCTTCGATAATGTGTTTCAGGTATGGAGCTACCACAAGAACGGCAAATTCAGAGAGGAAATGTGCATAAAGGTATAGGCAAGCGAGTTATTTTATGAAGTATAATGAGTTTAATTCGATGTTAGTAACACTTGATGTAGAACATTCGGTTGAAGCAGGTGTATGGACTAACCTGTATAATATATACACAAGTATTACACAACTGTAATATACTGTACATTAGAAGCCTGTGTTAACTTAATGAACTAACGCACACAAACATGTGAACCAGGCAAAGGGCCAGCAACCCATGGATCTGATGTGGCGAACGAAGGTTAGTCACAGATGAATTAACTTACGTGCATGTAGTTTGGCGTACTTACCACTGAACCATGATATCTGTAGACCATCGTCCATAGAAAAAAAATGAGTGAAAGTAGTGTAATTCAGCTAGTTTGATTAAATTGCTTGCCTGCAAAAAAAAACACAAATGAACCGCTAATATAGTAGTTGTGTAAATACATATCGTTGAAATAAGAAAATATGGTTGGTGGGTGATTATGTGTTTGCTATTTTGAGCTGCGTAGACTATGTAATGTATGTGTGTGTATCGGTTGAGCAAATGTATCAAAAATGAAACCTGGTAATATATGGCATGTGAGATACTCCCGTGACATGTGAACTAAGATTGCATGAAAAAATTTTTGCAGGAAGGGCAACAACACGAGGACAACGAAATCAGATAGAGCATGCGCGTAAAGGTATATGTATGTAATTGGTTTTGTGAACATTGAATTAGCTTATTAACTGTGTTGGATTCGGCCTAAGTTTCGTAAGTAACAAATGAACATTAGCAAACATTTTGCATATAATGGTAGGTGTAGTACAATGCACCGTACTTGAAATTCATTGCACCAACAACTAACATATCAAGTGTTTATTCGAAGCAAAAAAGGGAAAGGCGTGGGCCAGATCTGATACAGCCGACGAAGGTTAGTAATAGATGAATTACATTCTATGAAACAAAAAAATAACCCAATGTTGGAACTGAGGAAATAGGGCGAGTACTGCATAATGGTGTGTAATATGTGTGTTATTTCATGCAGTTGGACCACAAAACGTGGTCCGGAGGAAACGTAACAGGGGGAACAATAAGATGGACAGGACTGAGTCACAATCTGCAAGAGCCGGCCCGAGTCAGAGGAAGAGTGTGATAAGGAGCTGTTGGATGCCTCCACATCGGAGTGGAGCAGCGGGGATAGGGTTCCGCAAAATTATTTTGGTAGGTAATTTGTGTACAGTCAGTTGGTTATTTTTTCGGGTGTGTAATGTGTGTGGGGAACGTGGTGGTAAAAACTGGTGTTAAGTGTAAGTATGATTGACAGTATAGCTATTTTTTCGGGTGTAGGGAATGCGGCGTTAAAAAATGGTGTGACACACTTCAAAAGCAACCTGGTGACCACTGTTAGGGAAATGAAGAGTCTTAGACTCAACGAGAGACAACTTGAATTTGTTAGGAAGACCCCATTTTGGTTATTAGTGAGTGCAATCCTAAGGTCTGATTACAATGTACAGAGGGGGCGGTGGGCCAAGTGCGAGGTAGATTTATGCAATATTATATCCATGTTCGACGGGCCAACTGGAACCTTTATAATTGGTGGGCATCAGATAGAGTTAACGAACATGGACGTAAGCCTAATATTTGGTGTCACCGGAGGTTCGAAGCCAGTTCCACTTAGGATGACGGAGTACGATTTGCCACAGTGGGCCAAGAGATGCTTTGCTACTGAGTTGAAGAATAGGGATGGGGGACATGTTCTGTTAAAGAAGAACATTTTTTCAAAACTTGCTGGTGTTGCAGACGTTGCCAAATTAGTCCACCTATACTTAATGACATCGCTTTTGTGCCCGGGGCGTAATTCGTCGGTTCCCTGGCACTACACATTGTACTTGGAAAATGTGGACGAGATGTGGGAGTACGATTGGTGTGGTGTAATAGTTGATGTGTTGCTGGCGCAGCTGAAGAAGACCGATAATTTAAAGAGGGCAGGTTGTGTTATGGTACTATTGGTAAATCAAATTTAATTGATACATGAATTAAGCTAGAACAAATGTTTAACAGACTGGTCATATGTTGTAATGACAATTTTTTTATTGTTTGCTGTGTAGTTCTGGTTGTGTGAACACTTCGACATCATTGAAGCTGTGGACGAGGATGCGTTCCCAAGAATTTTGAAATGGGACTTAAAAGAATTGCATGAGAAGATTAATGGGTTGAGGCTGAAGAAACTTCAAATGCCAATGGTAATAAGCATCTTTTAAACTGTGTGTGGCAATTTATAATAAGTAGAATAATGAGTGGCAATTTACAGATTATTGTGTGTGCCAGTAGAATATTGTGTGGCAATTTATAATAAGTAATGGCTGTGAGATTCATTGAATGTAGGTGCCCAGAGTGAGCCTGCAGCCAAAATCGTATGAGAAGGACAGTGTGAGGGCAATAATGTCTTTCTGGAAGAGCCTTAAAGTGACACGTGTGAGTGCAGTTGGAGGCGTGAGTGATAATACAGTGAAAGAGACAGATGCTGAAGTGGGCCTTGGTGGTGATGAAGGAGTGTATCCGACGGTCGATCTTCGATCAGATTCTCCCCATACTGAGAACATTCAACAGCGTGCGGCCAAGACCAATCATGTGACAGCTGAGAATCTGACAAATGAAGGGCCAGATGATGGTGGGAGTGATGGACAAAATGAGACTGAAGCAACTGTGGGGGATTATGTATCAATTGATTGTTTGGATGATATAGGGACATTGGTGGCTAAACGTGCGAGGAACTATTTTCCGGGCAGATGATGCAAGGTTCATTTGTGGATGGTATATGCAAACAGGTAGGTGGCAAAGCTACGAACGATGCCACCCCGAAGGGTAAAGCTGTTATTTCACAAGAGAAGACTGGTAGTGGGGTTTCAGGCAATAAAAAATTGACACCGACAGCTGCAACAATAAAAGGCCAAGAAGGAGCTGATGGCTTGGAGTTGGAAAGGTTAAGGAAGGAACTAGTAAGGTGTAGGTTGACAATTTCAGATAAGGATGTTAGAATAAAGATGTTGACAGAGGAGTATAATTGAAAAATGAAACAAATAGCTAATTTGCACAACACTGCATTGATTGAGAGGGATGCTGAGATAGATAGGTTAAAAAGTGAGGTCAAAATGTTGGCAGAGAAAGTGGATGAAATGTCAGATCCAACTGTGACGCAGATACTTGAAAATGAGGAAAATCTGGCCAAGATTGAAGTGGCTGAGAAGCTTTGTATTTAGGAAACAAAGAGGAAGAAATTGGCTGACAAGAATGAGGGGCTGACAGATATGATCAAAATGTATGAGTGCGTGGACGAAGAAGGCGGGCAGTCAACACTAGAGCCAAGGAGGACAAGGAGTAAGAGTGTTGTGTCACCAAGCACCGTCACACACGCGGTCAAAACAAGAACACAGAACAAGAGCCGAAAAGCAGTCGAAACCTCACCGCAATTGAACACAGCGGAGCTGGTGGCAGCCCACGAGGGTGCCAAGGAGCACCGTAGGCTCAGGTGGGAGACCAAATACCCTGCAGTCCGAAAGATGTCGGATGCCACAAAGGCGTTGATTGAGGAGCTGTGGAAGGAAACAAAGAAGGGGGATGAGTAAGTTTTATTTACTGCAACACATGTTTTCCGGTCATTGAATCAATATATCCTTATATATGTCTCAAAATTTGTGAAACTAATATGTGAACGTATTTTTAATGTGTTATATGAAGGCCAAATGTTCGGGTGATTTGGGGCTCATCAACCGCAATGAGTGTCGTCTACATGAAGGACGTATTCACAATCCTACACCATGAAAGCATTTCTACAGGGGTAAGTAGCAAAAAGAACCGAGTATATAGTTTAAGCATGAATATGTGAGTGTGAACGGTTGACTTGATTACAGGTGATTGACGCATGGAGTTTGAGGTTACACCAGTTTTATAAGGAGGAAGAGCGTGCAACACGAGTTGTCATCTTTTCGGCGGCTAGTTGTGTATGACATTAATATATAAGCTTAGATTTGTTCATTTTTTATGATCATGGTTCAGTGGTAAGTAAGTATTGGACTAAGTGTAACTACCTAGCTAATAAGTGTAAACCTTAAATGCAGGAATTGATTGAAAAGGAGAGCTCCGGACCAAACCGAAATCTAGACAAGATAGTGATAGCGCGACTCCATAAGGTTGGGAGAGGGGACGTGCTGTTTTTCCCATTGCTGACGGATGGGCATTGGACATTGTTACGAATGGATCTGCAAACATGTAAATGGGAGCACTACAACTCTATTCGTCCAAGGAGGGCTGGGGATAAAGACCTACACCAGGACAGAGCAAGCTATGTAGTACGTTTATCAAATGTTTTGTGCTCAATCAGTATTGTTTAGCTTATGCATATCATTATTTAAGAGATTGTTCTGTGTCTAGGTTGAATATGTACTAAGAACACTAAGGGAAGTTAGCCACATCAAAAAAAGTGAGCACCCATTGCTGCATTTGAAGGAGATTCAAGCGATTGCTAGCCCGTGTCCACAGCAAGGTGAAGGCACAGTCGATTGTGGTGTAGTGATCTGTTACTTGATGGAGAATGAGTTCAAGAATGCAAATGTGTCGAAGAAATCATTTACAGCGAAGGATTCCTGGGAATACCGAGCAAAGCTTGTTGAGTGGTTCACCCCATTACGGTTGACTACAATGGGAAATGAGGCTGTTGGGTGGTGTGGAATGAATATTTGTATGTATGGTGTAAGGGGGCTATGAATTGACAAACTGTGTTTTTGTTGTTATGTAAGTTATTTTGGGCGATGTGCGTACGGTGATAGAAGTGGGGTGATGATATTTTGGACTCAACATGGTGTAAGTATGTATGCATAAGCATATTAGGGTATAACTTTAGTTAATCGCAGTAGTGCAATGGAACATGGTGTGGACGAATAGTGGTCTTGAGTAGTATAATTAACTAATATATATATATTTTGCTTGGTTAAATGAACTATGTAGTGTATATATTGTTTCATATGCAGGAACTGTGAACACAACGTGCCCTGTGTAGTAATATTGGTTTTCTTGGTGGACAGGTGGATTCTTTGAGTTCAAACCAAACATTAGTAGAGCACCACTTTATTGTGTAAATTGAACAATATGAATAAGAAGGACACCGAAGTACGGGTTCATCGGTTTACCAGAATAGTATAATGAACTAATAGGTATATTCTGTATGGTTTAATGTACTATGTAGTTTGTTGATATCAAATAACATGAAACATGGATTACCATGCCATGTATATTAATGCTGTTTTTTGGTGGCTGGGTATTTTGATTCTTTAAAATGAAGTAGGCACAATATATACCCAATTAATTCTCGATATTGCAAAAACACAGTTTGTGGAAGTATATAAGCCTTTGCAAAAAAAATTTGAATCGTAAGAAAAACTGATTAGAAATCAAGGTGTGACTTAAACATGGGGTATAATTAATGAAAAAGTAGAGGATTGTGTCAAATACAATGGAAATAAAATAGTCCATACATGTGTGATTGTGGGGAAAATCAGATTTTAATAAGAGTTGATATATAAAATGTAGGGTGCTTTCCATATTGGTTCAAAAAAATCTCTATATTTACAAATTGGTTCATAAAAATTTGCACGGAAGTGTTTTTTGTGTTTGCACGGAAGTGTTTTTTTTTTTCACATAAACCATTTTGTAATTTGTGCGAATTTCTTGAACCAATTTGTACTTTTCTCTAAAATGTATCTAGGATATTGATTTTGTTAAATTCACAAGAGACATCAGCACAATGTAAACTGCATAGTGTTTGATAAAGTAAAAAAATACTCATCCAGCACACAAAATAAATAAGATCGATGTTATTAAATAATTACCTGTCATCCTCTGCAATTAGTTAAACAATGGTACACCTTCTGCCTTCTGCTATACTCTTCTGATCGATCAAGCTTTCCTCTGGAAGATCTGCACAAAATCGAGCCAGAAGGAATTCCGGCATCGACCCTCCAACGCTCAAGTTAGTTCCTGGAAAAACTCCTCAATGCAACCAGAATGAAAAAATATGAGTGTGTTGTGAAAGATGTATCATAAAACTTGAAAAAGAGAGAGAGAAAACTATTTATACCCTCTCCTTTAGCAAGAGGGGTATAATGGTCCTTTCCTCTGTTTTGGGACCACTACTAACGGCTCCAAGTTAGTGGAGCAATGCAGCATAAAGGTAGTACTAATAGTACTATACGTGGCACTCTTCCATTGGTGGAAAGTATAATTTTATTCCCTCAACTTGATTCGGATGGATATGTGCACCTATGTTATAGGTTTCGATGATAGTGACAAAGATTTCTTTTCTTCTTTGTACTCTGAGCACAGATTGGTCAACTTGCCAGAGGTTAGTCCTCAGAAGTGAGCGGGAGGGATCTTCCTTTAACCAGATATCTTTTGTTAATAGGCAAAGTCCTCTGCACTCTGGTAGAGGGATGAGTCCAAAGGACAGAGCTCATCAATCCTTCGTTCTATAATCTGGGAATTCTCCTTGGCTAATGCTTTGTTAAACCCTTAGAGCTTCAAGATCTACATTGGTTCTTGAGACTTTATCATTCGGATACTTTCTTCTTCAAAAGGATCTCTATCTGGTCGGTGACCTCTGGGATCATACACATCCACGCCCTATTAACTAGTCCCCCCTATTCCATATAGAAAATGCCTGTAGGCAATTTTATTGGAATAAGCAATCTCTGCCTTCTGGACTCTGATTATTACCGCTTGGTAAATTTTTCAATTGTTTTCTGAATTCCCGCCCTCTTGCTTAGGAACAAATCCCTTCAAATCATGACCGTCCAAGGGGTACGACCTTTAAACTGGGCTGTTTTTGTCCTTACACGTGTCTCTACGAAAGGGTCGCGATTGTTTCGTACCTTTTCCATTTATCGATAAAAAGGGTACTGTTTTCACCTTTCTCGAGAAAGTACAGTCCTTTCTATTCTTCTTTCTACCTCTTTATTTCTTAATTTCATCCCTCTCTCTTCAAACTCTTCAGAGGGGTTTTTACTCTAATTGGGGATACTCTTCTTCCTTCGCTGTCCTTTCCGACGAGCACCTTTTCTCACAGGTATTATTTCTTCTTTCTCTTTGTTTTTCCAGACTATGACTTGCTGCATGTCTAGGTTTTGATGCTTTTACTCTTTCTTTCTTCTTTGCTGGGCTTCACTTAGTTGTGTCTATTTTTTAAATTATATCAAGGGCTTCTATTTTTTTCGGCGATTCCAGACCAAAAAATTCTTCTAGGGACTTGTCACATTCGTACTCTTCCCGCCGTTCTCCTTCTGCCATGTTAGGGCCTTCTGATCCACCCCTTAATTCCGCTCTTCTTTCTTCCCGTCCTTCCAAACCTGTCCCAGAGGGACATCAGTTTCGTTGGAATGACATATCCCATCAAACCCTCCTGATCAGAAAGATCTGAAAGATATTAGGGCTATTCTAGCCCCACATCCCAATTTCTTGGTGGACTTACCCACTACTGACGAGCGCCCAAATCACTTACCATCCCCTTCTTTAGCTTTATGGGTATCTAAACTATATGCGGGCCTTAGGTTTCCCGTCCACCCGTTCCTTTCTGGTATTTGTAATCTATATCAAATTCCTCTGAACCAAGTGATTTCTTCATCTATCCGCCTTCTTTTGGCTTTCTATTTTATTTTAAAAGCCAATGGCGGGAATCCTACTCCAGAAATCTTCTGTGTCAACCACGATCTCAAAAAGAGAGATGAATTTTACTACTTTAGCTCCAGGCATCAGGGTATTTCTCACTTTGTGGGCAAGCCCCCTAGTATTGACGGTAACTAGAGGGAATACTACTTCGTAGTAACTCCTCGCTCTGGCTCTTGGCCTTTTATCTGTGATCGGTGGCAATATAAGGCACCAAAATCCTCTCAGTCTATCAAATCTGTTGATGAGGTGGTTTCTCAGGCTGATCAGGAAGTGATGCTTCGCTTGAATCGGGTTGCTTCTAGGAATGTGTATCCTAGAATTTTTGTGCTTTTGCGCGAGAATTATGCTTTGTTCCACTTCGGGTTTATTCATCAAGAATCCTTTCCTACTGATCCTCATGGTATACATATATATATATATATATATATATGCTTTTCCTCTTTGTGTCTTCTGCTTTCTTGTTCTGAATGCTGATTTCTAGCTCATTTTGCAGATATGGATTGGAAGAACGCCCTTTTATTGGAAGATGACGATGAGGTGCTAGACATAACTCCTTTGGCGCACCTAGAGGGCCCTCGAGAGACTGTCCCCAAGGATGCTGAAGAGGATGGCACTTCTCTTGCTCCTTCTACTGTCTCTGTCCCCCCTCTTCCTGTTGTGAAGGTAGAAGGAGAAGGGGAGATTGCGCCTAAACCTAAAGGTAAAGGCAAGAGGGCTTCTTCCTCTTCAACACAGGTTAGAGGTTCTTTAAAGCGCACTAGGCAGTCTACTCGCCAGGCTTCTCGGGTTGAAGTCCCAGAGGAGATTTCTTCTGAGATTCCAGCTGTTGACTCATCCCTGTCCTCCGAAGAGGAGGCTATTCTAAACTTCTTTAAAGGAGTCAAATTCCCTTCCTTTTCTGCCGATATTCCTGATATGTCTTTCGATCAACTTCGATCTATCATGTACAAGAGACTTGCTGAGGTATTCCTTCAGTCTTCTTTCTTTGCTTCTCTTTCTCATAAATTTGTCTACCTCTTCATAAGTTTTTATCTATTTTCAGTATTTGGTTGTCCAAGCCCATTTTCTGGACTGCGAAGAGTCCTCTATTCTTGACTCTCTACGCCGGGAACTGGATTATAAGGATCAGGAACTTCGCAAGACTGCTCAATCTCTGACTGAAGCTATTGGTCATAATACTAATAAGAACGTTCAGATTCAAGGCCTGGAGGGAAAACTGGCAGATGCTGAGACTCAATTGGCTGCTTTGAAGGCTCAGCTTGATGAGGTGAGCACTAAATGTTTCAACGAGGGTGTAGACTTTTGCCGCCGTAATCTCTTGCATTCTTCCGCTGGTCAGAGCTTTCTTAAGGAAATGCTCGAAGGTCTATTGGATGCCTATCATCACATCACTTTGTTTTTAGAGCATATGGCCCCTCATACTAGCCATTTCATTCATTTTGGTTTTAAGTCCGCCGTGAAGCAGGCGCAAGAGAAGGGTTTTGTTGAAAAGCTTGACATTGCACGCACTCGAGAAGAGGTTGTTCCTTCTCCTCATTTTAAAGGTGATCCAACTGCTCATGTCGATGCTCCTTGGTTCCTTCCCGTGATGCGCAAGGTTTCCCTCTTGCTAAAAGATCCAGGCTCCTCCGATCCTGCTCTTCCTGCTGCCCAGCCTTTGCTCTACGACCTCAGTTCTTCTTCTGATCCTGCTCCAAGTATTGCCTCTGACATTCCTTCTTCTGGGCCCGGTGTGGGCATGTCAAAGAGGCTTAATTTCAGTATTGGCTTTTTATCTTTCCTTGCTTTCTACAAACAATGCTTTTCGTTTATGGGCCTGCGTGCCTCTTAATATCCTATAGAGCGTATGTGCTCCCTTGACAATTATCACTCTGTCTTTTGCTATCTTTTATTCTGATGTGTTTATCTTTTATATTCGTGCTTATGTATTTTCTATATTTATGCGTATATATAGCTCCTCCCCCTCTAGAAAGAATTTTTTACTATGGAATAGTAAAAAATTCACTTTTTCAAACTTTCGCAGAGGTCAGAGAGTAGAAACTTGCGCTCCTCCCTCTTTGGAAAGAATTTTTTACTATGAAAGAGTAAAAATTTCATTTTTTCTAACTTTGGCAGAGATCAAAGAGCAGAAACTTGCGCTCCTCCACCCCTGGAAAGAATTTTTTACTATGAAAGAGTAAAAATTTAGTTTTTTCTAACTTTCGCAGAGGTCAGAGAGCAGAAACTTGCGCTCCTCCCCCTTTGGAAAGAATTTTTTACTATGAAAGAGTAAAAATTTTGTTTTTTCTAAACTTTGAAAGGTTTTCTTTAAGGTCTCCCTGAATTAGCAACAATAATTCCTGGGAGTTTTTCATTGAAATTCGTAAAATTCAGCCATGCTTACATAATATGCATAGTTTTTTGATTAAAAGCATTCATAATCCTACTCTTCACTAGACATAATATTTCTTCAAATTCACTATGTTCCATGGTCTTGGTAGTTTGTTGCCTTCCTCATCTTGTAATTCATAAGCTCCTCCTTTCAATGCTTCAACTATCACATATGGGCCTTCCCAGTTAGGCTCCAACTTCCCTGTTGGTTTGAGTGCATCTGCCCTCCTTAGTACGAGGTCTCCTTTCTCCAGCTTGCGCTCTTTCACTTTCTTGCTATACGCTGCTTTCACTTGCGATTGTACCTTTCTCCTCTAATCCGAGCCATTGCCCTTTCTTCCGCCACCAAGTCCAAATTCTCTTTTCTCAGCTACGTGTTCTGACCTTCTTCATACATCTGAATTCTGTGACTTTCTATACCTATCTCCGCTGGGATGACTGCTGAGGCTCCGTATACTAAGTTGAACGGGGTCTCTCCCGTAGCTGTCTTAAATCCAGTTCGATAAGCCCAGAGGACAGAGTCCAGATGTTCTGCCCAGTTTTCTCTGCTTCCTTCCAACTTTGCCTTGATCCCGTTTACTATGGTTCTGTTGGTTACTTCCACCTGGCCATTGGCTTGTGGATGTGCTACTGACGCCCATCTTTGCTGTACTCTAATCTCTTCGGACCATCCCCTCACTCTTGCCCCAGTAAACTGAGCACCATTATCTGACATCAGAATTCTAGGCACGCCAAATCTGCAGTAAATGTTTATCCACAAGAATCTAATCACAATTCCTTCATCTATCTTTTGCACAACTTCCGCTTCCACCCACTTTCTGAAATAATCTACTGCTACTATCAAGAACACCTTTCCTCCGCTTGCCTTTGGGAATTTTCCCACTATGTCTATCCCCCACTTGTCAAACGGACATGGGGAATACATGACTCCCAACCCTCCAGCGGGTACATGTATTAGTGGACCATGTCTCTGACACTTGTCACATCTCTGTATCAGATCTTTGGCATCCCTTAAGATAGTAGGCCAAAAGTAGCCAGCTCGTAATACTCTTCGAGCTACATCGCGGGCTCCTGTGTGACCTCCCCCACAACCTTCATGAATTTCTCTTCCTTCTTCAGTAGACACACACCTCAGGTAAGGCTGAGTAAGATCTTTTGTATAAGAACTCTCCTATCATGCAGAATCGGGTGTATATAGTTATGCTCACCCTCTCGTATCCCTCTAGCTTCTGCCCTGTTTGTAGGAAATAAATGATGTGAGACCTCCAATCTACCTCTGTCTCTACAGCTCCCACCTCCAAGTGAACTACTCAATCTTTCACAGTAATTAAGGTGATCTTACCTCTGACTTCTTCAGAGGCGCTTGCCATCTTGGCCAAATAATCTGCCTTCTGATTCCTTCCTCTTGGAATTTGCTCCACTCTTAACTCTTCAAACTTTTCCCTTAGCTGGGTTGCTACTTCTGCATACTTGGCCATTTTTTCATTTTTCTTCTCATAGGTAGTACTAATAGTACTATACGTGGCACTCTTCCATTGGTGGAAAGTACAATTTTATTCCCTCAACTTGATTCGGATGGATATGTGCACCTATGTTATAGGTTTCGATGATAGTGATAGGGATTTCTTTTCTTCTCTGTACTCTGAACATAGATTGGTCAACTTGCCAGAGGTTAGTCCTCAGAAGTGAGAGGGAGGGATCTTCCTTTAACCAGATATCTCTTGTTAATAGGAAAAGTCCTATGCACTCTGGCAGAGGGATGAGTCCAAAGGACAGAGCTCATCAATTCATCATTATCGAGTCAAAAAATACTCGTCCAGCAAACTAAATGAATAAGGACGAAGTCATTAAATCAATACCTGTCATCCTCTGCAATTGGTTAAGCAACGATCCACCTTCTGACCTCCTATGCTTTCCTCCTTGGAGATCTGCACAAAATCGAGCAGGAAAGGATTCCGGCGTCGATCCTCCGATGCTAAAGTTAGCCCCCGAAAAACTCCTCAAAGTAACTAGAATGAAAATATAAAGTGTGTTTTGAAATATGTGTCATGGAAAATGAAAAAGAGAGAGAGAAAACTATTTATACCCTCTACTTTGGCAAGAGGGGTATGATGGTCCTTTCCTCTGCTTAAGGACCACTACTAACGGCTCCCAGATAGTGGAGGAATGCAGCATAAAGGTAGTACCAATAGTACCATACGTGGCACTCTCCCATTGGTGGAAAGTACAATTTTATTCCTTCATCCTGATTCGGATGGATATGTGCACCTAGGTCTTAGGTTTCAATGATAGTAACAGAGATTTCTTTTCTTTTCTGTACTCTGCACATAGATAGGTCAACTTACCATAGGTCAGACCTCAGAAGTGAGAGGGAATGATCCTCCTTTAACTAGATGCCTCTCGTTAACATGTCTAGTCCTCTGCGTTCTGGCAGAGGAATGAGTCCACAAGGCAGAGCTTAGCAATCTTCCATTCTTTGAGATGAGCATCCTCTCTAGCCAATGCTTTGTTAAACCTATTGGAACCTCGAGGTCCATATTAATTCTTAAGGCTTTATCATCCAGGTGCTTCTCCTTTTCAGAAGAATTTATATCTAGTCGGTGACCACTGAGATCACACATCCACGCCCTATCAACTAGTCCTCCCTATTCCATATAGAAAATGCCTGTAGGCAATTTTATTGGAATAAGTAATCTCTGCCTTCTGGGCTCTGATAATTACTGATAGTAAATTTTTCAATTGTTTTCTGGATTCCCGCTTCTCTCCTAAGAGCAAATCCCATCGCATCGGGACCGTCCACAAGATGCGACCTTTCGTCTGGGTGGTTTTCATCCTTACACGTGTCCCTACGGAAGGGTTGCGACTGTTTCGTACCTTTTCCTTTTATCGATAAAAGAGGCACTATTTTCACCCTTCTCGAGAAAATACAGTCCTTTCCATTCCTTTTTCTACCTCTTTTCTTCTTAATTTCACCCTTCTCTTTCCCAACTCTTCGAAGGGGTTTTTACTCTAATTGGGGATACTCTTCTTCCTTCGCTGTCCTTTTCGACGAGTGCCTTTTCTCACAGGTATTACTTCTTCTTTCTCCCTGTTTTTTCCAGGTTGTGACTGGTTGCATGTCTAGGTTTTGATGTTTTTATCTTCTCTTTCTTCTTTGCTGGGCTTCGCTTAGTTGTGCCTATTTAATTATGTCAAGGGCTTCATTTTTTTCCGGCGATTCTAGGCCGGAAAACTCCTCTGGAGACTAGTGCCGCTCGTATTCTTCTCGTCGTTCTTCCTCTACCATGCTAGGGCCTTCTGATCCACCCTTTAATTCTACTCTTCTCTCTACTCGTCCTTCTAAACCTGTCCCAGAGGGACATCAGTTCCGTTGGAACGACATATCCCATCAAACCCTCCTGACTCAGAAGGATCTGACAGATATCAGGGCTATTCTAGCCCCACATCCCAATTTTTTGGTGGACTTACCCTCTGCGGATGAGCGCCCAAACCATCTACCATCTCATTCCTTAGCTTTCTGGGTATCTCAGCTACATGCGGGCCTTAGGTTTCCCATTCACCTATTCCTCTCTAGTGTTTGTAATCTCTACCGAATTCCTCTAAACCAAGTGATTCCTTCATCTATCCGTCTTCTTTTGGCCTTCTATTTCATTTTGAAAGCCAATGGTGGGAATCCCACTCCAGAAATCTTCTATGTCAATCATGATCTCAAAAAGAGAGACGAATTTTACTACTTTAGCTCCAGGCACCAGGGCATTTCTCATTTTGTGGGGAAGCCCCCTAGTATTGATGGTAATTGGAGAGAGTATTACTTTGTAGTAACTTCTCGCTCTGGATCTTGGCCTTTCATCTGTGATCGGTGGTAATATAAGGCACCGAAATCTTCTCAAACTATCAAATCTATTGATGAGGTGGTTCCTCAAGCTGATCAGGAAGTGATGCTTCGCCTAAATCGGGTTGCTTCTAGGAATGGGTATCCTAGAATTTTTGCGCTTTTGCGTGAAAATTATGCTTTGTTCCATTTCGGGTTTACTCATCAGGAATCCTTTCCTACTGATCCTCATGGTATACACATATATATATGCTCCTCTTCTTTATATTTTCTGTTTTCTTGCCCTGAGGCTAATTTCTAGCTTATTTTGCAGATATGGACTGGAAGAACGCTCTTTTGTTGGAAGATGATGACGAGGTGCTGGACATAACTCCGTTAGCGCATTAGAAGGCCCACGAGAAGCTGATCCCAAGGGTGCTGAAGAGGGTGGTACCTCTCTTGCCCCTTCTACTATTTCCATCCCTCATCTTCCTGTTGTAAAGGTGGAGGGAGAAGGAGAGGTTGCGCCTAAACCCAAAGGCAAGGGCAAGAGAGATTCTTCTTCCTCAACACAGGTTAGGGGTTCTTTGAAACGTACGGGACAATCTACCCGCCAAGCTTCCCGTGTTGAGGTCCCTGAGGATCTCTTCTGAGATTCCAGCTGTTGACTCATCCATGTTTTCTGAAGAAGGGGTTATTCTAAACTTCTTTAAAGGGGTCAAGTTCCCTTCCTTCTCTGCTGATGTTTCTGATATGTCCTCTGAGCAACTTCGATCTGCCATGTTTAAGAAACTTGCTGAGGTACTACTTCAATCCTCTTTTTTGCTTCTTTTTTTCGCCAGTTTATCTGTTTTTCATATGCTTTCGTCTATTTTCAATTTTTAGTTGCCCAAGCACGCTTTCTAGATTGCGAGGAGTCCTCTAGCCTTGACTCTTTGTGCAAAAAACTAGATTATAAGGATCAGGAACTTCAGAAGATTGCTCAATCTCTTACTGAGACTATTGGCCATAATTCTGATAAGAACGTCCAGATTCAAAATTTGGAGGGGAAATTAGCAAATGCAGAAACTCAATTGGCTGCGTTGAAGGCTCAGCTTGAGGAGGTGAGTACCCAGCGCTTCAACGAGGGTGTGGACTTCTGCCGCCATAATCTTTTGCACTCTCCTGCTGGTCAGAGCTTTCTTAAAGAGCTGCTGGAAGGTCTACTGGATGCTTATCATCACAGTACTTTGTTTTTAGAGCACATGGCCCCCCATACCAGTCATTTCATCCGCCTCAGCTTCAAGTCTGCCGTGAAGCAGGCGCAAGAGAAGGGCTTTACTGAGAAGCTTGATATAGCTCGTACTCGAGAAGAGGTCGTTCCTTCTCCTCATTTTAAAGGCGATCCAACAGCTCATGTCGATGCTCCTTGGTTCCTCCCCCAGATGCGGAAGGCCTCTCTCTTGCTAGCTGATCCAAGCTCTTCTGATCTTGCTCCTTCCGCTGCTCAGCCTTTGCTTTATGACCTCAGTTCTTCCTCCGATCCTGCTCCAAGTGTTGCCTCTGACATTCCTTCCTCTGGGCCCGGCGTGGGCAATGTCAAAGAGGCTTAATTCCCCTGTTGACTTTTGATCAATTCTTGTTTCGAACAATACTTTTTACTTGTGGGCCTGCGTACCTTTTAATTTCCTATAGAGCGTATGTGCTCTTTTGTCAATTATCACTCTACCCTTTGCTATCTTTATATCCTAGTATGTTTATTTTCTCTGTCCGCTCTTATGTGTTTTCTATATTTATGCATATATATATATATATATATATATATATCTCCTCCCTCTTAAGAAAGAATTTTTTACTATGAAAGAAGTAAAAATTTCATTTTTCTTAACTCTCGCAGAGGTCAGAGAGCAGAAACTTGTGTTCCTCCCTCTGGAAAGAATTTTTTAATACGAAAGAAGTAAAAATTTCATTTTTCTTAACACTCGCAAAGGTCAGAGAGCAGAAACTTGCTCTCCTCCCTCTAGAAAGAATTTTTTACTACGAAAGAAGTAAAAATTTCATTTTTCTTAACTCTCGCAGAGGTCAGAGAGCAGAAGCTAGCGCTCCTCCCTCTGGAAAGAATTTTTTACTGCAAAAGAAGTAAAAATTTTGTTTTTCTTAACTCTCGTAGAGGTCAGAGAGCAGAAACTTGCGCTCCTCCCCCTGGAAAGAATTTTTTACTACGAAAGAAGTAAAAATTTCGTTTTTCTTAACTCTCGCAGAGGTCAGAGTGCAGAAACTTGCGCTCCTCCCTCTGGAAAGAATTTTTTACTACGAAAGAAGTAAAAATTTCATTTTCTCAACTCTCGCAGAGGTCAGAGAGCAGAAATTTGCTCTCCTCCCCTGGAAAGAATTTTTTACTACGAAAGAAGTAAAATTTCATTTTTCTTAACTCTCGCAGAGGTTTTCTTTTAGGTCTCCCTGAATTAGCAACAGTAGTTCCTGGGAATTTTTCATTGAAATTCGTAAAACTCAGCCATGCTTACATAATATGCATGGTCTTTTGATTAAAAGCATTCATAATCCTATTCTTCATTAGACATAATATTTCTTCAAATTCACTATGTTCAAGGGTCTTGGTAGTTTGTTGCCTTCCTCATCTTGTAATTCATAAGCTCCTCCTTTCAATGCTTCAGCTATCACATATGGGCCTTCCCAGTTAGACTCCAACTTCCTTGTAGGTTTGAGTGCATCTGCCCTCCTTAGTACCAAATCTCCTTTCTCCAGCTTGCGCTCTTTCACTTTCTTACTATACGCCGCTTTCACTTGCGATTTGTACCTTTCTGCTCTAATTCGAGCCATTTCCCTTTCTTCTGCCACCAAGTGCAAATTCTCTTTT
The DNA here is from genome assembly GCA_026898435.1 of Prunella vulgaris. Classification (NCBI taxonomy): domain Eukaryota; kingdom Viridiplantae; phylum Streptophyta; class Magnoliopsida; order Lamiales; family Lamiaceae; genus Prunella; species Prunella vulgaris. Next base: position 821,055 of record JAPKLY010000048.1, read on the forward strand.
ATCAGCTGTGTGTTCTGACCTTCTTCATACATCTGAATCCTGTGGCTTTCAATTCCTACCTCCGTTGGGATGACTGCCGAGGCTCCGTATACTAAATTAAACGGGGTCTCTCCCATAGCTGTCTTGAATCCAGTTCAATAAGCCCAGAGGACAGAGTCCAGATGTTCTGCCCAATTTTCTCTGCTTCCCTCCAACTTTGCCTTGATCCCGTTTACTATGGTTCTGTTGGTTACTTCCACCTAACCATTGGCTTGTGGATGTGCCACTGATGCCCATCTTTGCTGTATTCTCATCTCTTCACACCATCCCCTCACTCTTGCCTCTGTAAACTGAGCACCATTATCTGACACCAGAATTCTAGGCACGCCAAATCTGCAGCAGATGTTTTTCCACAAGAATCTGATCACAGTTCCTTCATCTATCTTCTGCACAGCTTCTGCTTCAGCCCACTTGCTGAAGTAATCCACTGCTACTATCAAGAACACCTTTCCTCCGCTCGTCTTTGGGAACTTTCCCACTATATCTATTCCCCACTTGTCGAATGCACATGGCGAATACATGACTCCTAACCCTCCAGCGGGTACATGTATTAGTGGACCATGTCTCTGACACTTGTCACATCTCTGTATCAGGTCTTTAGCATCCCTTAGGATAGTAGGCCAAAAGTAACCAGCTCGTAATACTCTTCGGGCTACATCGCGGGCTCCTGTGTGACCTCCCCCATAACCTTCATGAATTTCTCTCAACAAATAATTTCCTTCTTGAGTAGATACACTCCTTAGGTAAGGTTGAGTAAAAGATCTTTTGTATAAGAACTCTCCAATCATGCAGAATCAGGAGTATATAGTTATGCTCACCCTCTCGTATCCCTCTAGCTTCTGCTCTGTTTGTAGAAAATGAATGATGTGAGACCTCCAATCTACCTCTATCTCTACAGCTCCCACCTCCAAGTGAACTACTCGATCTTTTATAGTAATTAAGGTGATCTTTCCTCTGACTTCTTCAGAGGCGCTCGCCATCTTGACCAAGTAATCTGCTTTCTGATTCCTTCCTCTTGGAATTTGCTCCACTCTTAACTCTTCAAACTTTTCCCTCAGCTGGATTGCTACTTCTGCATACTTGGCCATTTTTTCATTTTTCTTCTCATAGGTCCCCTGCAATTGTTGGGTGACCAATTGAGAATCCGAGTATACCACTGCCCTCTGTGCTCCCATCTCGTGGAGCATTTTCATTCCTCTAATCAAGGCCTCATACTCAGCTTCATTGTTCGATATCTTGAACTCGATCCTTCAGGTGTGATTATCCAGATGCCAGCACCATATCCAGTCTGGGTAACTGACCCATCCACATATGCTTCCCACACTTTAGCCTCTTTGCCTCATGCGGTTTCTTGTATAAAATCAGCTAACGCTTGTGCCTTGATAGCTTTCCTTACCTCAAATTCAATCTCGTATTCTCCTAACTCCACTGCCATTTGACCATTCTCCCGGACAAATCTGGCCTTCCAATGATTTTCTGCAAAGGCATGTGAGTTCTGACTACTATCTTGTGAGCCAAGAAATATGGTCTCAACCTTCTTGCTGTTGTTATCAGCGCAAGGGCTGATTTTTCTATCTCCGAATATCTCATTTCTGCGCCGTGCATAACTTTGCTTACGTAATAAACAGGCAATTACCTGCTTCCTTCCTCTCACAAGAGGACAGAACTCAGAGCACCTTCCCCCACTGAGAAATACATATACAAGGTTTCACCCTTCAAAGGTTTCGTTAACCTGGGTAGCTTCATCAAATATTCCTTTAGCTCCTCAAAGGCCTTCTGGCATTCTTCATCCCACTTAAAACGTGATCCCTTTCTTAAGATCTTAAAGAAAGGTAAACTTCTTTCCGCCTATCTTGAGATAAACCTACTCAGTGCGGTTATGCGCCCATTTAACCGCTGGGCCTCCTTTAAGTTTCTGGGCACTTGCATCTCGAGAATAGCCTTTACCTTCTCTTGGTTAACTTCTATTCCTTCAGGAGTCACGACATATCCCAGAAATTTGCCTGTTCTTACTCCAAAGGCACATTTAGCTAGGTTGAGTCGTATCTGATACGTTCTTAATACTCCAAATATTTCCTCTAAATCAGAGGTGTGATCTCCTGCCTTGATGCTTTTTACCAACATGTCGTCTACGTATACCTCCATATTCTTCCCAATTTGTTTCTTGAAAACTATATCCACCATCCTCTGGTATGTCGCCCTTGTATTCTTTAATCCGAACGGCATTTTTAAGTAGCCATAAGTCCCTGTTGGGAGAAATCCTAGCAGTCCCTGCCTTGGAGGCGAGCTGCGCTCAAGTCCACTCGTTCGCTCGATTAAAGGCATAGTTGCGTGCCGCCCGTGGCGCTGAAGCTAGATATTGGGTTTAAAGGAATTGATTGTACTACTCATACCAACAAGGTGCATCTTCTTTTCTGGTACCCATTGTGAAAGAACTCTAAAGTTAAGCGTGCTTGGCTTGGAGCAATTTCATGATGGGTGACCCCCTGGGAAGTTCTCAGGGTGTGTGCGAGTGGGGACATAAGCACGCTAGAAAAGACCTGTGTTGGTTTGTGAGGATAGTACATCAGTTCTACTCAGCGCTACCGATCCTACAGTCCCACAAGATACCACAAAACAAGCTTTGGGCACATCCAATCCACCCATCCATATCTGATGGTATCCTTGATAAGCATCCATCATGGACAACAGCTCACATCCAGATGTAGAATCTACTAACTGGTCGATCCTGGGTAGAGGGTAATGATCTTTGGGGCATGCTTTGTTTAGATCACGAAAATCGATACACATTCTCCAAACTTCAGCCCTTTTTGCTACTAATACCTCATTAGATAGCCATTCTAGGAATTGAACCTCCACTATATGCTTCGCCCTCAATAGCTTCTGCACTTCTTCTTTGATTACCTCATCTTTCTTTGGCCCGAACCTTCTCAGTTTCTGCTTCACTGGTCTGACTTCTGGATTTACATTCAAGCTATGCAGCGCTACCTTTGGATCGATCCCTATCAAATCCTCTGGCTGAAAAGCGAAGAGATCTGCATTCTTCCTCAGGCAACTGATAATAGATTCTGCGACCTTATGCTCCACCTGTGTGCCAATTCGAGTGGTGAATCCTATTTGGTTAGGAAACAATTCCACAGGCATGAGTTCTTCTTTAGGGAGTACCTTCACCTCTGGCTTCTCCTCTCTCATTTCTTCCAATTTTAACCTCTTTCCGTGAGGATCATCTCTTCTGTTCTCTTGGCTTATTTTCCTGGCCACCTCCCTCACAGTATCAATATAACATTTTCTAGAGCACATTTGATCGTCACTGATTTCCACTACTTCTCTTCCCACATGAAATTTCATTTTCAAGTAGTAGGTAGATACTACTGCTCAAAACAAGTTCAAAGATGGTCTTCCCATTATCATATTGTATGCAGAGGGTGCATCCACCACCAAAAAGTTAACCATTTTCACACTGAACAAAGGTGGCTCTCCCAGCCTAACCTGCAATGCTACCTGCCCTCTGGGATGTATCGCCCCTCTGGTGAATCCAAAGAGTGCAGTGTCCACAGGCTTAAGTTGCACATTCAAATTCATCTTGTCAAAACATTCTTCAAATATAATATCAGCTGAGCTCCCAGTATCAACAAACACTCTTGCCACTCCGTATCCACCTATCTCCGTTGTTATTACGAGGGCATCATTATGTGGCCTCTGGCCTGTGACTTCATCCTCTGCTCCAAATTTAATTATGGGCATATCCTCCTCCATACTTACTTGATGAATGTCTCCAGTCTCCCAAGGCCTACTTCCTCTGAGCGATGCCTTCCTAGCTCTGTTTGAATCACCATCAGTGGGTCCCCCCACTATCATCTGAATGAATCCTTTTCTCTGGACTGAACCATCTCTTCTAGGAGCTTCCACCAACTCTTTTCCCTTTTCTCTGGGCTCCCTTCTCCTTACTCCAAATCTATCTCTGTCTCTCTTCACAAAATCAGACAGATGACCTTCTCTAATTAACCTTTCAATGGCATCCTTCAGATGCTAGCATTCGTTGGTCTCGTGACCAAAATCGTTGTGATGTCTGCAGTAATGCTCAGATCTGGGATTTTTGGGAGGCCTCTTCGCAGAGGAAGGGAATCTAAACCCAGATATGTTGGCCGCCACCTCTAACATCTCAGTAGGCTGTAGAACTAGGGGGTGTAAGTGTCAAATCTCTCCTGTGGCAGCTTCTCCTTCTCATTCTTACTCTTTTCTACACCTCCTTTCTTCTTCTTAGGCTCTTTCCTTTTTTCTGATCCTCTTTCCTCTTTCTTCATGCCTCTGGCTTCTTCCAAATTAATATACTTATCTGCCCTAACTTGCAATTCATCAAAAGATCTGGGTTGTCTTTTAGCCAGAGACCTAAAGAAATCCCCATCTAGCAGTCTCTGTATTAAAGCATTAGTTCTGACCTTATCAGAGGCAGAGGGCACCTCCAGAGCCGCTTCATTAAAACGGGTGATGAATGTCCTGAGGCTTTCTTGGGGCTTTTGTTTCAGACTGAGCAAGTATAGAGAGGTTTTCACTATTTCTCTGGCACTTGCAAACTGATGCAGAAACAGGTCGCTGAGTTCAGTGAATGAATGCACAGAACCGGCTGGCAGGTGACTAAACCACTTCTGAGCAGATTTAGTGAGAGTGGTAAGGAATACACGGCACTTCACCTCTTCAGAATACTGATGCAGTAATGCTCCATTTTCAAATCTTAGCAAATGATCCTGTGGATCGGTGGTCCCATCATACTCATAGTTCAGAGCTTTGAACCCATGGGGCAGAGGATCCCGAAGGATTTCATTAGTGAGGGGAGATCCTCCAGATCTCACCTCAATTAACGTTACTTTCTCACACTGTTTCTTAATTGCTTCCATTTCTCATTTCAAAGAGGCTATAGCTCGATTCGTGGTTGCTGCGGCGGTGGATTCAACCACCTCCTCAGAATCATCCTCATAATCCACCAGATGGGAATCTTTATTCCCTCCCATACTGGCTCTATTTTTTGGCCGATCATCTCTCACGGTAGTTCCCCCAACTACTGTTCTGCCAATTCTGGTTCACACATTCCCATCCTCCGGGATGTCTCCCATTGGATGAGGTAATGTATTGGGTACGCTCCAGGCCCTAATTTCTGGTCCACTTTGGGTCTTAGCCGGGGGCTCGATCGGCAGCCCAGCCTCGGACACGCCCGCGGCCCAGTTTTCTCTCCTCCCCTTATCTAGGGGAGTTTCAGTGTTAAAGACAGGGGCTTCTCTCTGCCCTGTAACCTCTGCCGCTCGATTTCCCAGGGCCTGATCCACAGCTGACTGGATCAAGGCCTTAAGGCTGTCTGCTGTCAAAGTAATTGTATTCACACTGCCTGGTTGTTCATTTACTATCATAGCTGGAGTGCACTGAGCCGTGACTATCGGCATGTTGGCACTAGCCGGGGTATTATCCACAGCTTCAAATTCTGCCCCTAAATCTCGGGGATCAGGATCGACCATCTCTGTCATCCTCAATCCCATTAGTTAACCATATGAAGATGAAAGCAATGACACAATATATATATATATATAAACATAAATGACAATAGATCTATTTTCGAGAAAATTGTTTTTATACTCCAAAAATAGTAAAAAATAAAAAGGATTTAAACGGTTACTCCAAGGGAGCTTCCATCATATCTTTTCGAAATTCAAATTTCTACCAGTCATTACACGCAAGGATTAAAAATGGCACTATTACACCCTACAACCCTTTTCCAGTGTAGATCACCATGAAATGGGCATTAAGAGGCGAGATCGTCTTTATTTCGAGAAATATTGCATCACTCATAGGCATATACACAACGTAAAACTCACACCTCAGCTCATAAACACCTTCCCACAGACGGTGCCAGCTGATCGAGTCAAAAATACTCGTCCAATAAACTAAATGAATAAGGTCAGAAGTTATTAAATCAATACCTATCATCCTCTGCAATTGGTTAAGCAACGAACCACCTTCTGTCTTCTGCAATATCCTTCTGACCTCCTACGCTTTCCTCCTTGGAGATCTGCACAAAATTGAGCCGGAAAGGATACCGGCGTCGATCCTCCGACACTCAACTTAGCCCCCAAAAAACTCCTCAAAGTAACCAGAATGAAAATATAAAGTGTGTTTTGAAATATGTGTCATGGAAAATGAAAAAGAGAGAGAGAAAACTATTTATACCCTCTACTTTGCAAGAGGGGTATGATGATCCTTTCCTCTGCTTAGGGACCACTACTAACGGCTCCCAGTTAGTGGAGCAATGCAGCATAAAGGTAGTACCAATAGTACCATACGTGGTACTCTCCCATTGGTGGAAAGTACAGTTTTATTCCCTCATCCTGATTCGGATGGATATGAGCACCTGGGTCATAGGTTTCAATGATAGTGTGTTGGTCCCAAACAAGCAAAGACAGGTGTATGGGGGGGAATTCACCTGTAAGTCCAATTTTAAAAAACAGTCAGTCAATGGACCCCTTTTAAAAGAACAGGCTACTTCGAGAAGATCAGTGGACTTGAAGGTCGCCTGACAAGTAGTCTGAGTATTTGATCAGATTGAGTTTCGCAGCGGATAATTAATGAAAACACTTGTAGTTATCACTCACACAAAAGCACAGGAGACACAGGGATTTATAATGGTTCGGATTTCAACTCTCCTACATCCACTTTTCCTGATTTAACAAGAGAATTCATTAACCACAGGAATTCCTTGTTTTAGAGTGTCAAGGTGCACTGATCAAGAATAACTCCTCTTGATCTCTAGGATTTTCACTGAGTTCTAGTCCTCTCATATTTCAGACTGAGACACTCCTCAACTTACTTTCTTCCACTCACAACCTTGAACCTTACTTTGTCTAAGGATTTGAGTTTTTCCAACTATGGTTGAGATAACCCTTTACAGTGAAGACTAATATCTAGATAGGGTTATCTCAGTAGGCTTCTGAGATATTACAATGTAAGCCTAAATACAAGATTGAATTCTAATCAATGTAAGCACTTGGGAAACTAGAGTGATTTTCGAGTGCTTGAACTTTTCAGTTTTTCAGTTGAGCTTTGTAGTTTCCCATACTTGACTTCTTCTTTTGTTCTTATATTTATAGACTTAAATTTGAAATACTATCCGTTGGAGAGATAGCTTCAAATTTAAGCTATTTTTGTGTATCAACGTTCTTCAAGATTTTCTTCAGATTCTGGATGGTCAAATCTGTGAAAATGTAGCAGTCCAACGTTCAAGAAATCTTCTTCAGATTTTGGATGGACAACTCTTAAGCATTAATGATTGATAGCTCATTAAATGCCTGCTTAGAATTAATGCAGCCGCCTTTGAAAACTGTGTCATCCTAGGTTGTTGGTTGCTTCTGAACTTGGTACTGACAGGACAGGCTTTGTGTCAGATCCGTACATAGGTGGCAGCACCTCATTGGCCAGTCTTAATTGTTCCTCAGTCCAGTGTAACGGTTGCATTGAAGTCCTTTGTCTTTTCATCAGGTGACTTGGAACATTCTCTTTGCTGCATATAAACACTTCATTTATGTGTTGGCTGCTTCCTTATTAAATGCTGAAGACATTTAATACATCAGGGTACTTGTCTTCAGGAGAGTCCTCTTCAGGCCATTAAGACTTAGTCTTCTGGGGTGTATACTTCAGTCTGTGGGTGTATCTACTAGTCCTTTATCAGGCTAGTCTATAAGTCATCAGACTAGTCTTTAAAACATCAGACTAGTTTTTTTTTTATACATAAGTAGCCTGTTACAATTAGACTTATATTCTAAGTTTTTATCATAGCCTCCTAACACTTTGGGCTATTATTACTAAGTCTTAGATATACATTGTTGGTCCCTAAAGAAGACTTTGAGTCTCCTTGTTTTGAAAACAGCTGACTTTACAATCAGCTGAGTGCGCAGTGATTTTGTGTGCGAAAACCTTTTAAATTAAATCCTTTTAATGAAAACCTTTTATTTAGTGCAGCAAGTAGGAGCAATTAAAATAAAGCAAGTAAAAGACACGAGATTTATAGTGGGTCGGACCAACTGTCCTACATCCACTCTCCTCAAACCAAATTGGACTTGAGGGGCTATCTACTCACTTACTAACTTCCTTCCTTACAACTTTCAAGAGAAAACTCTCTTACAACTCTTGTTAGTGCATACTTGCATCTAACTTCTAGACTTCTATAAAGTCTTTACAAATGATAAATAAATATGTAGGGTTGTGTGAGTACAAAGAGAATTGTGTTGCAATTCTACTAGTTGATCTTGTGTAAAACTTATTTAAATCTTCTCTATGGTACTCATATTTTATAGGTGTCAAATACTAGCCGTTAGAGTTGACTAGAATTTGAAATCCCTATAAATATGTAATCAATCAATCAAAGTGATTGATTGATTCTTGATCTCCAAGTTGATATCTTTCCATCTTGGCTTGATTGATTCTTGATCTCTAGATTGATATCTTTCCATCTTGGCTTTGATCTTCAATCTAATTTGATTTGATTGATTGGCTATGATTCTGGAAATCATGTTGCTGTGATCTTGTCCCCTTGACATGATTGACTTTCTGTAAATAGATCTTCTATGCAACAGCTTCAGATGACCTCAGCTGCTGTTGGTGGTCCTCTTCTGATATGTTCAGGGCTCAGCTGGTATGTTGAGTCATAGCTGTCCTGAACGTGTCTCAGCTGATCTGGGTGCTCCTCTGCTGATTTTATCCTCGTCTGATTTCAGTACCTCAGCTGGTCTGACATCAGCTGACCTGGACCTCAGCTGATCTAACCTCAGCTGATCTGACATCAGCTGATATCTAGCACCTCGGCTGACCTTCACCTAAGCTGACCATCCTTAGCTGATCTGACCTCAGCTGATCAACTGACTTCCCAAGATCATCTGGTTTTAATGGCATCAAAACATAAGGGATTTCCCAACAATTTCCCCCTTTTTGATGATATTAAAACCCAAGGAAGATTGATCTTTCTCCAATCAGCTGATGTTCCCCCTTACACAAATCTCAGCTGATTTTCCACCTAAGTGTAGGCCTTCCCCCTTAGTTGGGTAGATGTTTACGTTTGGATCTGTTCATCACACTCAGCTTATCTGATTTGATCATCTTCTCATCTGATATCAGCTTTTTATTTGATCTCCTGAGCTGGTGTGTACCTGAAAATAAAATCAGGCAATAGGTACCCTACTGTGTCTTGGAGGGTCAGGAGGCAGTTCTTTAGGGATCCATAGGAATAGGTCATCCTTATGAGGCTTAGGAGACCTTATCCATCTCCCATATTTATCAACAAAGACAATCTCCTTCAGAGGGTTTCTCTTAGGAGGATGTCTTAGAACACCAGGTCTTGTGATCTGATTATAAGGGTACGTCCTACTAGAGCCTTTGAATGACTCATAGACAACAGCCTTAGCTGATTGTGCAGGTTTGGGTGGTACTTTAAATGTAACCGAGGGTGGAGAAGAGTTCTTCTTGGACTTGCCCTTCTGGGATGGTCCAGGCTGATCCCTCCTCATCTTATTTTTCCCTTTTTCCTTATTATCAGCTCCTTGAGCCTGTGCCTTTTTCTTCCCTTTAGAGGACTTAGGGAAGCCAACACCTCTTTTGTCATGCTCTTGTTGAGAGGAAACAACTATAGATGACATTGCATTATGTGCATTGGTCAGCTGATCCAATTTCAACTTGAGCTGATCCTCTTTTTCTTTGGTCTGTGTATGTTGTTTAAAGAGTTCATCGAACTTAACCTTTAATAGATTGTGTTCCTCTTCCAACCCTAGATTTTCAGCCAGCAGCGTAGCTACGAACTGTTCCTGTTCCACACATTTGACTCTTAAGTCTTCTGATTCTTAAGTTTGTGAGGAAGTGGGTTCAGCTGATAGATCAGCAGACTGACCTTTCTCGAGAGTCAGCTGAGAGACTTTAGCTTTTAGCCTTGAGTTCTCCTCTTCTAGTTTAGCACAGACACTTAGAGAGGATTGGAGATCTGAGAGCAGCTTTCGCATCTCAGACTCCATAGAATTGGTAGAAGAGCAAGATGAGCTAAAAGAGGGGGTTTCAGTTTCTACCTCTTCTGTGTCTGCCATGAGGCAAAAATTCTCTGATGATAGTGAATCTGCAGTGGAGATGTATTCCTCAAAATCTTGAATAATCTTGTTCATCTCTTCTTCAAAATTCACACCAAAGTTGTAAGACATGATTCCTGCAAAATGTGTTAGGAGAAATAACACACAAGGATTTTTCAAAAGAATTTTGGATCTGCCCTGGTGACCACCTAAAGCTTCTCAAGCTGTGGCCGTTAGGACACACAGCTCTGATACCACTTGTTGGTCCCTAAAGAAGACTTTGAGTCTCCTTGTTTTGAAAACAGCTGACTTTACAATCAGCTGAGTGCGCAGTGATTTTGTGTGCGAAAACATTTTAAATTAAATCCTTTTAATGAAAACCTTTTATTTAGTGCAGCAAGTAGGAGCAATTAAAATAAAGCAAGTAAAAGACACGAGATTTATAGTGGTTCGGACCAACTTTCCTACATCCACTCTCCTCAAACCAAATTGGACTTGAGGGGCTATCTACTCACTTACTAACTTCCTTCCTTACAACTTTCAAGAGAAAACTCTCTTACAACTCTTGTTAGTGCACACTTGCATCTAACTTCTAGACTTCTATAAAGTCTTTACAAATGATGAATAAATATGTAGGGTTGTGTGAGTACAAAGAGAATTGTGTAGCAATTCTACTAGTTGATCTTGTGTAAAACTTATTTAAATCTTCTCTATGGTACTCATATTTATAGGTGTCAAATACTAGCCGTTAGAGTTGACTAGAATTTGAAATCCCTATAAATATGTAATCAATCAATCAAAGTGATTGATTGATTCTTGATCTCCAAGTTGATATCTTTCCATCTTGGCTTGATTGATTCTTGATCTCTAGATTGATATCTTTCCATCTTGGCTTTGATCTTCAATCTAATTTGATTTGATTGATTGCCTATGATTCTGGAAATCATGTTGTTGTGATCTTGTCCCCTTGACATGATTGACTTTCTGTAAATAGATCTTCTATGCAACAGCTTCAGACGACCTCAGCTGCTGTTGGTGGTCCTCGTCTGATATGTTCAGGGCTCAGCTGGTATGTTGAGTCATAGCTGTCCTGAACGTGTGTCAGCTGATCTGGGTGCTCCTCTGCTGATTTTGTCCTCGTCTGATTTCGGCACCTCAGCTGGTCTGACATCAGCTGACATGGACCTCAGCTGATCTAACCTCAGCTGATCTGACATCAGCTGATATCTAGCACCTCGGCTGACCTTCACCTAAGCTGACCATCCTTAGCTGATCTGACCTCAGCTGATTAGCTGACCTCCCAAGATCATCTGGTTTTAATGGCATCAAAACATAAGGGATTTCCCAACGTACATTAATACATCAGGGGGGTCTTTGGGATTTATCAAAATATTCTACAAGTCATTTCCCAACAATTTCCCCCTTTTTGATAATTAACATTTTTTCAGAATCTCCCCCTGAATATGTACATGCGGGTTAGTTAGGAAGTTTATAGTAAAGTGCATAGGCCTAGAAGATAATGAGATATTATCTTGGGCTCAAAGGATAGAATTTTCATTGATTTAAGAGTTGATTATAGTTTACAAGATTTTACTGCAACCAAACTATTCTGCCCAAAACAAAAAAAATAGACAACATTCAACTGCTCCTCCTCTCAGTGCACTAGTTCCTTAGAGACTTCCAAAGGCTGGCTGCACTCCATATTGTGCAAACACTCTTTTCTTCAGCTCCATCTTTCTCTCCATTACCTCCTTAGTGTGTCCTTTCAAACCAAGCTGATCACAGACAAGCAGCCACTCATTCAGGATATCTTGCATCCTGAATTCTCCACTGGCATTCATGGGTGGCATGAAGAGGATTGGACCAGGAGCCTTGAAAGGATCACCTCCACTGTGTTGTTCCCAAGAGTTTAGAATCTTTGGATATAAGGCAGGCCAGTTTTCCACCATCTTCTGATGAAAGACCTCATCAGCTTCCACCCCCTCGTACTCACCTGTCACATAGAAGGAGTATACAAACTCCCTCTTGGCTTCCTCCCAAAAGTCAATGCACTCTTTAGGAACCCAATGATCTATGTGTGGAAACTTGGCAATTGGCTCACTGACCTGAGTCTGGCTCCTCTTGGCCTTCATCCTCCAGTATGAATTTCTTGCCTTCCTTGGTGATGGGGGCTTCATCATTTGGCCACTCTCCATCAGCCGCCTCTTCTCTTCAGCTTTCTTCATGTTGTGTTCATCAAGAGACTTCCCTGACCTTACTGCCTGGGCCAGGGGACTGAGTGATGGTGGCCTGAAAAGGTCTTCAGTGGACTGCACCTTCTTGGGTGGACTTGGTGCTAGAGATGCAATCGGATTGGGATTTTCAACAGGAAGTTCCCTGACTTCCTGTTCTCCCTGATCAACTAGCCGTCTCCTTTTAGTGCCCTGACTCTCAGAACTACTTCCCTTTCTCTGCTCATTTCTCTGCCTCTTTTCCCTTAGAATTTGATCTTTTGCTTTAGAGAGTCTGATCTCTCTTCCAGTATCAGCCTTGTCCTTCCCCTTTTCTCCAACAGTTGCTTGCTCCCTATCTTTCACAAGGGTGTCAATCTTCTGCCTGACACCTGCCACAACTTTCTCAGGATCTGGCTTCTTTCCCACTGATGGGCCACCAAGTGGCCTGACTCTTTCTTCTTCACCCTTCTTGCTAACTCTGTCAGAGAGTTCAGCAAGAGCTACTGAGTGCCTGGCAGTAGCTTGCTCTACAACCCTTAAGTGTGTAAGACAATCCTCCATTTCCTCATTCAGGACCCTTAGATGAAAGGCAGCATTGACTCCAAAGTCAGTGAATGGCTGTAATTTCTCTTCAATGATCAGGTTGGTGGCTGTCTGAGTGGGGAGAACTGAGAGTGCCTGTCTTACTTGAACTTCAATTTCTGCTTTCAGAGCTATTTTCCTCTATCTGATATACCCATCCAACTTCTCCATCAGGCCACCTGTCATGGTAGTGATGGTGGCCTGCATCAGTCTTTCTCTTTCTTCCTCATTTTCTTGCCTGACTGCTATCAGGGCTTGTGCATGAGGTTGCCTCTCCTGCTCTACACTGGCTTTTAAGTCATTGATCTCCTTTCCCAGATTCATCTCCAATCTGTCCACATTGCTTGATAGGTTAGTGATCAATGATAGGTTGGAATCTTGTACCTGATCTAGGTGTTCATCCAGCATGGCGGTCTCAATAGACTGTTCCTCCATCAGGATCTCAAGATTCTCCATCTTTGCAGTCAGGCTAGCCAACTCCTTTCCTCCAGTCTTGGGCTCAGCAACAGTCTGAATAGCAGTCTGAATTGCTCCTTCAATCTGAGCCATTGGTGTTGCATCAGGGGAGGGCACCAACTCAGTTTGAGTCCCCTGAGACTCAGGTTGCTTCTTAGTGCCCTGAGTATTAGTATCCTGACTCTCACCAGTCTGGATCATCTCCTGACTAGCCTGCCCTTCCTCAGTAGTTCTGTCTGCTCCATCACCTCCATCATCTCCTTAATCATCAGTAGACTTTTCCTTGGGGCCCTCAATTAGCCTTGTGTCATCCATCTTCTTGGCAACCAACTTGCCAAACTCCCACTCCTGTAATAGTACACTGACCCTTTTTACTTGAGCAAACTCAAGTACTTCCTTCTCTTCCTTTCTCCAGTAATCTTTACCTTGTCCCTTGACAGCCTCCAGCAGCTCATATAGGTATGCATCCTTGAGCTTCACAAGTAGTCTCACCCTCTCAAACATTTCCTTGAGGGTGGGATGGGAGTTCAAGGCAGGTAATAATTGCTCCAGTTCATAGCAAGCCTCCTCCTTCAGAGAGTCCAGATAAGTGTATTGGACCTCCTCCTCATCAGCTACTTCTAGTGAAGGCAAGGCTTCACTAGCCCGAGGGACAGTGGGTTGTATTTTGGTTGCACTTTCAGGCTGTTGAGAGCCTTCAGTGGGGTTTTTAGTTGTTGGCATAGTGGGTGTGTTTTTGGCTACCTCAGAGGACTTTGGAGAGTCCTCTGAGGCATCTTGGCCTCCTCTCTCTTCCTTAGTTTCCTCAGGACTCTCCTCATCAGACTCATCTGATGTCTCTTCCTCCTCTTCTTCAGCTTCCTCAATCCCTTTGAGGGCAGTGGTGGCCGGTAAGTGAATGGGAGATCTCATCCCTTCATCTGCTTCTTTAGTGGAATTTTCTGCAGACTTCTCAGTGGATGAGTGTGTGTTGGAAGTCTCAGAACTGCTGCTAATGGCCCTGCTTTCAATGAAGGCTTTCTTCACTAATTTCCTCTTCTTCTTCTCCATTTCTTCTTCCTTGTGATGCTTCATCTTTTCACTGGGCTTTAGAGCCCTCATTTTTCAGGTTTAAGGGTGAACTTTCTTCTCCAGATCTTTCAGGAACACTGGCCTGCTCTTTTCTTGCCTCAGCAGTGGGCGCCACTGCTTTCATCTTTTCCAATAACTTCTCAGAGTTAAACAAGATTTTGGCCTTGTTCCAAGATCTTGTATCAGGGAAGTTGTACTTCAGATTTAGTGCCTCAATGATGAGAGACACCCTTGAGGCATAGCACAACTTGTGCTCAATCAACAACCTTCCTTTGACTGCCTTCATCTAACTCTTCTCCTCCCTGAGGTTAGTGATGAAAAACTGGTGCCAGTTGAATTTTATTCTGTCAGTAGTATCTATGATGGCTGCCATCAATCTGAGCTTGATCTTGCTCACTTGCTCAATACTCCCCTGATTTGCCAGAATGCATTTCCCAACAATCTCTGCTAAAACCTCAAATTCTGGCTTTAGCAGTTTCGTGTGAAAAGTGGTAACATACTGCTCCTTCTTCTTTGTGATGGTGTCCAAGAACTTTTCTTCCTCTCCAAGCTTGTAGGTTGGTGGGTCCAAACCCTCATTTGGCAGCCCAAAAATGTCATGTAAATCCTCATGTCTCAAGGTGAATTTGTACTTTTTCATGATAGCTTCAAGGACCTCTCTCCCCTTCTTGTCCAACTTTTTCTCACTTTTCTCCATCCTAACAAAAAATCTGATGGATGTGATGCTTTTCTCCATACCCACGAAGAACTCAAGCACCTGCCTGTCATAGCATTTCTCTGGCCCCTTTGAAAGAAACCTATAGAGCCCAGCATTTCTCACCAGATCAAGAGCTCTTCTGATGTGGTATAGGTTAGGGTAAGAAAGGACTTTAGGATGATTGAAGCAAACGATTGGTTCATACCAAAAGTTCTTGTTGTTGGATAACTCTTTGTTGTCAACATATATTTGAGACATGCTTTGAACAGTGGGAAAGTGTTTAGGAATGAGATTGGGGTTGAGAGTATGAGTATTGTAAGAATTGCAAGGGTTGATAGCAGTGAAATCGTGTGTAAAACTGCTAAGTGTGGAGGTTATTTATATTGTAAAGCAAGGGTGGAGATTAAACGAGAGGATTTTGATCTACGGTTGAGAGTGAGGCAATAATTTGGAAGATAAAGTAATTTAACTTCCCAAGTAATTTGTAATTATTACCAAATAGGGAAGGTGGGGCTTTTCATGAGAGATGGTGGTTAAAAGTGGGGCTTTTCATGAGAGATAACTGTTCGAAATCATCTCCCGAGATTTTACTGCACACTTACCATCGCATTAAATGTGCCACAGGCACGGTTACCAATAAAGTAACCATCCGTCAGAAACTGTCTCAGTGGAGTACTCAGTGGATGTTTTGAACAGCCCAGTTCAGATCAGGGTAGTTAGCTCTTCTGAAGCTCAGGCTATGTCAGTGGACTTTGTCAGGTGGGTCCACTGATGTTTCCTGATAATTCCCCCTTGATTAGTGATCTGAGAATTCATTCTGAGTCAGGTAGCCTGATTAGTTTCCTAACTCAGGGTCAAGTAGACCCAACTCCACTGATAGCTCATGGAATCTTGCTTCAGCCAATGGTTTTGTGAGTATGTCTGCCCTTTGCTTATCAGTGTGGATTTTTACAAGACATACATCCTTCTTCTCCAAATGGTCTCTGATGAAGTGATGTCTGATATCCACATGTTTGCATCTTGTGTCAAGTACAGGATTTTGTGATATAGCAATAGCACTATTGTTATCACAGAAGATTGGTACTTCACTGGCCTGTATGTTGTAATCAGTTAGTTGTTGCCTTATCCATAAAATCTGGGCACAGCAGCTTCCAGCAGCCATATACTCAGTTTCAGTGGTGCTTAATGCTACTAAGCTTTGCTTCTTTAAGAACCAAGATATTAGTTTATTTCCAAGAAATTGACAAGTCCCAGTGGTTGACTTTCTATCAATTTTGCATCCTCCATAGTCAGCATCCGAGTAGCCTGTTAATTCAAAGTTATCATCAGAGGGGTACCAAAGTCCCATATTGACAGTACCCTTGAGATATCTCAGAATCTTCTTAGTGGCTTCTAGGTGACTTTTCTTTGGACTAGCCTGATATCTTGCACAAATTCCTACTGCATAAGTGATGTCAGGCCTGCTTGCAGTGAGATATAGAAGTGATCCAATGATTCCTCTATAAGTAGTCTGATCCACAGCTTCTCTTTCTTCATCAGGTTCAAGCTTGGTATTTGTATTCATAGGTACCCTGACTACCTTGCTTGAGCTGCAACCAAATTTCTGAATCAGCTCCCTTGTGTATTTGGCCTGATTAATGAATATTCCTTCAGGAGACTGCCTGACTTGCAGTCCAAGGAAGAAATTCATTTCTCCCATCATGGACATCTCAAATTTTCCTTTCATGAGATGTGAGAATCTTGTGCAGAGATCCTCATTCTGTGATCCAAATATGATGTCATCCACATATATTTGGACCAAGAGGATGTCTTCTCCATGTGTGATTCTGAAGAGTGTTCTGTCAACACTTCCCTTGGTGAAACCATGCTCCAAGAGGAACTGAGACAAAGTGTCATACCAGGCTCTTGGGGCTTGTTTCAGGCCATATAGAGCTTTCCTGAGCTTGTAGACTTTGTTGCCTTCCTCAAAGCCAGGGGGTTGTTCCACATAGACTTCTTCATTTAGAACCCCATTGAGGAAAGCACTCTTGACATCCATCTGGTAGACCTTGAATCTCTTGTGGGCAGCATAAGCAAGAAATAGCCTGATAGCCTCTAGTCTGGCTACTGGTGCAAAGGTCTCCTCATAATCAAATCCTTCAACTCGGGAGTGTCCTTTGGCCACCAATCTTGCTTTGTTCTGACTATCACATCATTCTCATCCTTCTTGTTCTTGAAAACCCATTTGGTTCCAATGATGTTGGCATGCTTTGGTCTTTTGACAAGCTCCCACACCTGATTCCTTGTGAACTAGTTGAGTTCTTCTTCCATGACAATGATCCAGTTTGGATCCTTTAAGGCTTCTTAAATAGTCTTGGGTTCCTGTGCTGAAACAAAACAACAGAAGAGAGCATTTTCTCCATGAAAACTTCTAGTCTTGACTCCTAGATTGGGATCCCCTAGAATCTGACTGATTGGATGATCAATCAACCACTTTCTTTTGGATTGTCCTCTCTCAGTGGGGTTATCCTCAGTGGATACCTCCCCTTCTGGGATTGAGTCACTAGATTGGGCAATTCTAAGTAATTCAGAAGAAAGTACAGAGGGAAGGAGTCCTGAGTCATTATTCAGGGTTATTTCTAAGTTATCAGCACAGTCTAATCTGGCTTCCCCCTGAATATTGTGCTCAGTGTCTCTCTCAGCTTGGTCAGCTTCTTCATTGACAGAAGTTACCTGAGGAGTCAGGGATTGGGTCATTCAGCTCATTTTCATCAGTGGAGATTTCCTCAGGCTGGTTGACCTCTGAGTGCAGTCCTCTAACTCCTTTAAACCAAGGTTGTCCTATGTTGGTATATAGGTATCCACCTTCTTATAAATGGACTTATCCAGGGTCAGGTTAGTCATTTTATCAGTGATTTCCTTAGTAGCCTGATTTTTCCTGGACTCAAGAGTAGATTCATCAAAGACAACATGGGGTGTTTCTTCCACAACAAGGGTTCTCAAGTTATATACCCTGAAAGCTCTACTGATTTGAGAATATCCAAGGAAAATTCCTTCATTAGCTCTGCTATCAAAGGTTTTCAGTTGTCTTTTCCCATTGTTGTGAATGAAACACTTACAACCAAAGACATGAAAATAGGATACATGAGGTTTCCTACCGTTCCATAGCTCATAGGGGGTTTTGCCTTGTGTTTTAGTGAGCATGGATCTATTCTGAGTGTAACAGGCTGTGTGTATGGCTTCAACCCAGAACCTTTTGGAAATTTGTGCATCAGCAAGCATGGTTCTGGCAGCCTCCTTTAGTGTCCTGTTTCTTCTTTCAGCTATCCCATTTTGTTGGGGGGTTCTAGCAGCTGATGTCTCATGGGATATGCCTGACTCTTTGCAAAAATTAGTGATAATCGAATTTATGAACTCAGTGCCTTTATCAGATCTTATCTTGATAATAGATAGACCCTTCTCATTTGAAAATTTCTTGAGTAGCTCAGGTAGCCTGAGTTGGGTATCCTTCTTGATGGTCATGAATATCACCCAAGTATATCTTGAGAAGTCATCCACCACCACCAGTGTGTATTTGCTTCCATTGATGCTGGCTGGTGTGACAGGTCCAAAGAGGTCCATATGAAGGAGTTGAAGTACCCTGTCAGTGGAGGGGGTTGTTTTGCTTTTGAACGAGGCTTTGATTTGCTTCCCTTCTTGGCAAGCTTTACAAATGTGATCTTTATTGAACACCTCATTTGGTATTCCCTCCACTAGACTTAGCCTTGAGATCTTGTTGAGGGTTTTGAAATTCAGATGATTGAGTATTCCATGCCATAGCCAAGTCAGGTCACTTGTGCTTTTGGCAATGAGACAAGTCTCTTTTGGACAAGATCTCCAATCTGCAAGATAAACATTTCATTTCCTAGACCCTGTTAGTAGTACCTGTGTATTTGATGCATTTCTTACACAGCACAGGTTACTTGAAAACTCAACATTATATCCCTTATCACAGAATTGACTTATAGAAAGTAGGTTATGTTTCAATCCACTGACATATGATACATTTGTTACCTGGACTGTCCCTATTATCAGGGTACCATAACCCTCTGTGATTCCTTTTGAGTTATCACCAAATGTGACCTGAGGACCCTTCTTTTCCTTGTAGTAAGTCAGGAGACTTTGGTTGCCTGTCATGTGCCTTGAGCAACCACTATCCAAGTACCTATCATCCTGAGAGTTCTCAACCTGCATAAAGATCAGTTCTTAGGTACCCATCTTGTGTTGGGTCCTATTTGGTTAGATGTACCTTTAGGGATCCAAATCTGCTTAACAGTCCTAATTGCTTTGGACTGGCTGATTTTTCTCCCATAAACATCTACATAAACAGTAGACTCTCTAACTGCCCTGGGAGTTGACTGTCTATAAGTGTCAGTCCTTTGTGGCACAGGAGGCTTGTCAAGTCTCCTGTTCCTGAAGGGCTTTGGTTCAGCTGGCCTCAGGTGCTGTTGAAAAGGAGGGATATATTTTCTCTCATAGGACATATATGAGATTGGTTCCCTATAGTGAACCCTTCTGTCAACTCCCCTGACAGAGGATTCAGGCCAGTTTGTCCTTTGCCTAGATTTTCTCTTAGTGGAAGATCTAGGCTGAGGATAAGTGTACTGAACATTACTCCATTTGTTATTAGAAAACTTTCTTTTATGGAGTTCATTTATCATGAAGTTGGTTTTAGGAAGTGTATAAGTTGTTCTAGTCCTTTCAGTGGACCTACTTGGCATTATTACCTCCTTTGCAAGTTCAGCAGGCCTTTTGCCCTTATCAAGGATCCTTCTGGGATTCTCATAGGACCTTACAAACACCCTCTCATCACTGCTTGTGGATGCAGTGTTGAGTTGGCCTTCTGAGGATGTGCATGGGAAGAATCATATCCCATGTCTGCTGTCTGAGCTGTTTTGTAAGCTCAGAATATTCTCTATTGCCAGAGAGGGTTTATTGAGATATTCCAGCTTTCTCAGCAGATGATCCTTAGATTACTTTAGCATATTTACATTGCTGATGAGGTTTTTTATTTGGATGGCTAGCTTATTGTTTTCACCAACTAGCCTGATCTGATCACTGGTCAGTCCCCTGATCAGCTCATCCTTAGCACTAACATGACTTTTGAGTGTTTCCACTTCATTGGTCAGGGCAATGGTTTGAGATGCTGAGGCAAGGTCTGCCTCTATTTCAGATTCAGCTAGCTTGTTATTTTCATTTGCTAGCATCCTGTTTTCTTCCTCAAGAGTGAGGTATGCCTCTTGCAGCCTGGAGAAGTCAGCCATCAATTGTTCTAAAGAGAACTGAAGGTTGAGGTCTCCTGCTGACTCTGAGCTAGGCTCAGGTGAGTGTGCTATTAATTGACAAGGATGAGATTGTACCTCAGGTTCATCATTGGCCATGAGACATAGATCATCATCACTGCTATCAGTGAACATTTCCTTAGATGAGCTTCCAGCCTCCTCATCTTCTGCCACCATTGCTCTTCTCTCCAGTCTGTGTCCCTCTTGGCTTGCCTCTCCTTCCTTTCCTTGGAGCTCAGCTGAGGACAGTCATACTGAAAGTGGCCTGTCTTATTGCAATGGAAGCATGTTTTCTCATCATCTTCACCTTCTTCTTTGTCTTTCCTTCTTATTTCAGTTTTTGAGGTGGATTCCTCACTCTTTTTGTTTCTTTTGTGTTCCTTTTCAGGTTCCTTCTCATCCCTTGGACTGAACCTGGACTTTCTTTCCTTGCTATCCTGGTAGTATCTCTTGTATTTGCCAAATCTTGAATTCAGCTTCTCAAACCTTCTGGCTAGAAGACTCATTTCTTCTTTCATTTCAGCCTTACTTTGAGATTTGCAGGGCTTGCTGGCCTTCTTGATCTTGGCTGGTTCAACATCAGAACTGTTTGCCTTGAAGGCTACTCCTTTCTCGGATGAGGAAGGCTCTTCTGTAGCTCTTTTCCTATTAAGATCAAACTCATAGCCTTAAGTTCTGAGAACACTTGCTGCATAGACATGTTAGATAGGTCTTTAGTGTTCTGCATCATCACTGAGTAGACATCCCACCTAGGTGAGAGTCCCCTGAGAATTTTGAGAGCAACTTCCCTCTTGGTGTAAACCTTTCCAAGGGAGTTTATCTCATTCATGATGTCAGTGAACCTGCCATCAAGCTGATCAATGGTCTCATTTGGTTCCATTGAGAATTGTTCATATTTTTGGACAGCAACTGACAATTTATTTTCTTTTATCTTGTCAGTGCCCTCACACAAGAGAGCCAAGGTGTCCCATATTTCCTTTGTGGTTGTACAGTGAACAACCCTTCCATGACAGAGTCAGGGATGGTTGTATACAGTATATTCATGGCCACAAAGTTGAGATTATGTCTCTTTCTTTCATCAGCAGTGAAGTCATCTTCATCCTTAGGCCACTCCTTTCTAGGATCATTAATTTGTGCTTGTGTGATCCTAGGATTAGCAGTGGTAAAGACAAAGGGACCCTTAGTAATCACCCTCAGCATCTCATCATGCATACAGGCTAGGTGAGCCCTCATTCTGATTTTCCAGAAGTCATAGCCTTCTACTGTGAACTGGGGCAGCTTATGATGTGATAGGTGGTTGAGGGGATTGGTTCCCATGTTGGAGTTTGAGCTTCCTATAACATTGGTGTTGACTGCTGGTGTGGCTGTGTTCCTTGTGTTTGTTGATCCTTCTGCTTGAGTAAACATTACAAAGAGTATCTTCAAGAAGAGTTAGTTAGATCAGTTTAAGTGACCACTAATGATAAATCAAGGCAGTGGTTTTTAGAACCCCTTCTCTGATACCACTTGTTGCTCCCAAATAAGCAAAGACAGGTGTATGGGGGGAATACACCTGTAAGTCCAATTTTAAAAAACCAATTAGTCAGTGGACCCCTTTTCAAAGAACATGCTACTTCGAAAAGATCAGTGGACTTAAAGGTCGCCTGACAAGTAGTCTGAGTATTTGATCAGATTGAGTTTCGCAGCGGATAATTAATGAAAACACTTGAAGTTAACACTCACACAAAAACACAGGAGACACAGGGATTTATAGTGGTTCGGAGTTCAACTCTCCTACATCCACTTTTCCTGATTTAACAAGAGAATTCATTAACCACAGAAATTCCTTGTTTTAGAGTGCCAAGGTGCACTGATCAATAATAACTCCTCTTGATCTCTAGGATTTTCACTGAGTCCTAGTCCTCTCAGATTTCAGACTGAGACACTCCTCAGCTTACTTTCTACCACTCACAACCTTGAACCTTACTTGGTCTAAGGATTTGAGTTTTTCCAACTATGGTTGAGATAACCCTTTACAGTGAAGACTAATATCTAGATAGGGTTATCTCAGTAGGCTTCTGAGATATTACAATGTAAGCCTAAATACAAGATTGAATTCTAATCAATGTAAGCACTCGGGAAACTAGAGTTATTTTCGAGTGCTTGAACTTTTCAGTTTTTCAGTTGAGCTTGGTAGTTTCCCGTACTTGACTTCTTCTTCTATTCTTGTATTTATAGACTTAAATTTGAAATACTATCCGTTGGAGAGATAGCTTCAAATTTAAGCTATTTTGGTGTACCAACGTTCTTCAAGATTTTCCTCAGATTCTGGATGGTCAAATCTGTGAAAATGTAGCAGTCCAACGTTCAAGAAATCTTCTTCAGATTTTGAATGGACAACTCTTAAGCATTAACGATTGATAGCCCATTAAATGCCTTCTTAGAATTAATGCAGCCGCCTTTGAAAACTGTGCCATCCTAGGTTGTTGGTTGCTTCTAAACTTGGTACTGACAGGACAGACTTTGTGTCAGATCCATACATAGGTGGCAGCACCTCATTGGCCTGTCTTAATTGTTCCTCAGTCCAGTCTAACGATTGCATTGAAGTCCACTGTCTTTTCATCAGGTGACTTGGAACATTCTCTTTGCTGCATTTAAATACTTCATTTATGTGTTGGCTGCTTCCTTATTAAATGTTGAAGACATTTAATACATCAGGGTAATTGTCTTCAGGAGAGTCCTCTTCAGGCCATTAGGACTTAGTCTTCTGGGGTGTATACTTCAGTCTGTGGGTGTATCTACTAGTCCTTCATCAGGCTAGTCTATAAGTCATCAGGCTAGTCTTTAAAACATCAGACCATATTTTTTTTTTACATAAGTAGCCTGTTACAATTAGACTTATATTCTAAGTTTTTATCATAGCCTCCTAACACTTTGGGCTATTATTACTAAGTCTTAGCTATACATTAATACATCAGGGGAGTCTTGGGGATTTATCAAAATATTCTACAAGTCATTTCCCAACATAGTGACAGAGATTTCTTTTCTTTTCTGTACTCTGCACATAGATAGGTCAACTTACCAGAGGTCAGACCTCAGAAGTGAGAGGGAAGGATCCTCCTTTAACCAGATGCCTCTTGTTAACATGTCTAGTCCTCTGCGTTCTGGCAGAGGAATGAGTCCACAAGGCAGAGCTTAGCAATCTTCCGTTCTTTGAGATGAGCATCCTCTCTAGCCAATGCTTTGTTAAACCTATTGGAGCATCGAGGTCCATATTAATTCTTAAGGCTTTATCATCCAGGTGCTTCTTCTTTTCAGAAGAATTTATATCTAGTCGGTGACCACTGAGATCACACATCCACGCCCTATCACTTCGTTCTATAATCTGGGAATTCTCCTTGGCTAATGCTTTGTTAAACCTTTAGAGCTTCAAGAACTACATTGGTTCTTGAGACTTTATCATTTGGATACTTTCTTCTTCAAAAGGATCTCTATCTGGTCGGTGACCTCTGGGATCATACACATCCACGCCCTATCAGTGTTGGTGCAAAATTATGTGGGTAAATTAACAAGAATGTTGGTATAAAATGAAAAGAGCACATTCACCAACAAAAGCTGGATATATATTGGGAAATCCCTTATGTTTTGATGAC
This sequence comes from Prunella vulgaris, assembly GCA_026898435.1. Lineage (NCBI taxonomy): Eukaryota > Viridiplantae > Streptophyta > Magnoliopsida > Lamiales > Lamiaceae > Prunella > Prunella vulgaris. The sequence goes on from JAPKLY010000048.1 coordinate 845,133, forward strand.
ATTAAAACCAGCTGACCTTGGGAAGTCAGCTGGTGTCAGATCAGATCAGCTGAGGATGGTCAGCTGAGGTGAAAGTCATCAGTTGAGGACATGTTAGCTGATGTCAGGTCAACTGATGTCAGATCAGCTGAGGTCCAGGTCAGCTGATGTCTGGTCAGCTGATCAGCTAATGTCAGATCAGCTGAGGTTAGATCAGCTGAGGTGCAAAAATCAGATGAGGCCTTATCAGCAGAGGAGCACCCAGATCAGCTAAGACACATTCAGGACAGCTATGACTCAACATACCAGGTGAGCACTGAACATATCAGACGAGGACCACCAGCAGCAGCTGAGATCGTCTGAAGCTGTTGCATAGAAGATCTATTTACAGAAAGTCAATCATATCAAGAGGACAAGATCACATCAACGGCTAGAAGATTTCCAGAATCATAGGCAATCAAATTAAGTCAATCAGATTGAAGATCAAGCCAAAGATGGAAAGATATCAACCTGGAAATCAAGAATCAATCAATCACTCTGATTGATTGATTACATATTTATAGGGATTTCAAATCCTAGTCAACTCTAACGGCTAGTTTTTGTTACCTATAAATATGCGTACAAGAGAGAAAAAATTATAGCGTTCCTACGCGTGATTACATTAGCATATAGGCTACACTTTTTCTTCTGTACACAAACACACCTATTATACTTTATTTATCATTTGTAAGACTTTGAAGAAGTCGATTAGTTAGTTGCAAGGTTGTTTGCACTAATAAGTTGTAAGAGAGATTTCTCTCGAAATTTGTAAGGGAGTTAGTAAGTGAGTAAGAGAGCCCCTCAACTCCAAGTTGGATTGAGGAGATTGGATGTAGGACAGTTGGTCCGAACCACTATAAATCTCGTGTTTTTACTTGCTTTATTTATTTGCTATTACTCGCTGCACTAAGAATTAAAAAGGGTTTTCTTAAAAAGGATTTAACTAAAAACGTTTCCGCACCAAGATCACCGCGCACTCAGCTGATTGTAAAGTCAGCTGTTTTCAAAACAAGAAGACTCAAAGTCTTCTTTAGGGACCAACAAGTGGTATCAGAGCTGTGTGTCCTAAACACCACAGCCTGAGAAGCTTTTAGTGGTTACCAGGGCAGATCCAAATCCTTTTGAAAAATCCTTGTGTGTTATTTTTCCTAACACATTTTGCAGGAATCATGTCTTACAACTTTGGTGTCAATTTTGAAGAGGAGATGAACAAGATTATTCAAGATTTTGAGGAATACATCTCCACTGCTGATTCACCATCATCAGAGGATTTTTGTCTCATGGCAGACACAGGAAAGGTAGAAGCAAAAACCTCCTCTGTTAGCTCATCTTGCTCTTCTACCAATTCTATGGAGTCTGAGATGTAAAAGCTGCTCTTAGATCTCCAATCCTCTCTAAGTGTCTGTGGTAAACTAGAAGAGGAGAACTCAAGGTTAAAAGCTGAAGTCTCTCAGCTGACCCTCGCAAAAGGTTAGTTGGCTGAACTATCAGCTGAACCTACTTACTCACAGACTCAAGAGTCAGAAGACTTAAGAGTCAAATGTGAGGAACAGAAACAGTTGGTAGCTACGCTGCTGGCTGAAAATCTTGGGTTGGAAGAGGAACACAAGCTATTAAAGGCTAAGTTCGATGAACTCTTTAAACAGCATATACAGACCAAAGAAAATGAGGATCAGCTCAAGTTGAAATTGGATCAGCTGACCAATGCACATAATGCAATGTCATCTATAGCTGGTTCCTCTCAACAAGAGCATGACAAAAGAGGTGTTGGCTTCCCTAAGTCCTCTAAAGGGAAGAAAAAGGCACAGGCTCAGGGAGCTGATAATAAGGAAAAAGGGAAAAATCAGATGAGGAGGGATCAGCCTGGACCATCCCAGAAGGGCAAGTCCAAGCAGAACCCTTCTCCACCCTCGGTTACATTTTAAGTACCACCCAAACCTGTAAAATCAGTTAAGGTTGTTGTCTATGAGTCATTTAAAGGCTCCAGCAGGACGTACCCTTATAATCAGATCACCAGACCTGGTGTTCTAAGACATCCTCCTAAGAGAAACCTCTGAAGGAGATTGTCTTTGTCGATAAATATGGGAGATGGATAAGGTCTCCTAAGCTTCATAAGGATGACCTATTCCTATGGATCCCTAAAGAACTGCCTCCTGACCCTCTAGGACCCAGTAGGGTACCTATTGCCTGATTTTATTTTCAGATACACACCAGCTCAGGAGATCAGACAAAAAGCTTATATCAGATGAGAAGATGATCAAATCAGATGAGCTGAGTGTGATGAATAGATCCAAACGCAAACATCTACCCAATTAAGGGGGAAGGCCTACACTTATGTGGAAAATCAGTTGAGATGTGTGTAAGGGGGAACATCAGCAGAGGTGTCCTGCTAACCTCAGAGGCAGCTGATCAGCTGATCTCTCATACACAGATGACCCTTGCACACCAGAATACTTTCCTAAGAAGTGTCATGTAGTCTGCAGTTCAGAAGGGTACTCAAAAATTACTCCAGATGATTTTTGATAAAATCAACTGTTAGAGCTGCCAGACGATGGAATTTTGATCCAGGACATCATACTACGTAGTGAGTTCAATCAGAATCGTCATTTCTCTTCCAGAATGGTATTATAATGGCGATTCCGAGCCCGGTGCTGAAAGATATGCCAATTTTGACTCCTGCCGACAATCTCTACTGGTAGCCAAGAACTCATCTACAAGATGTCCCACATATGTTCTTCAGAAGAAATCAGATGGTATTTGATCAAGGGGGAACATCAGATGAGTTCAGGCAAGCCAGTTGATTGGAGGAATATCAAATTTTCTTCGGGTTTTAATATCATCAAAAAGGGGGAAATTGTTGGGAAATCCCTTATGTTTTGATGACATTAAAACCAGCAGACCTTGGGAAGTTAGCTTGTGTCAGATCAGATCAGCTGAGGATGGTCAGCTGAGGTGAAAGTCATCAGTTGAGGACAGGTCAGCTGATGTCAGATCAGCTGAGGTCCAGGTCAGCTGATGTCTGGTCAGCTGATCAGCTTATGTCAGATCAGCTGAGGTTATACCAGCTGAGGTCAGACCAGCTGAGGTGCAGAAATCAGATGACGCCTTATCAGCAGAGGAGCACCCAGATCAGCTGAGACACGTTCAGGACAGTTATGACTCAACATACCAGGTGAGCCCTGAACATATCAGACGAGGACCACCAGCAGCAGCTGAGGTCGTCTGAAGATGTTGCATAGAAGATCTATTTACAGAAAGTCAATCATGTCAAGAGGACAAGATCACATCAACGACTAGAAGATTTCCAGAATCATAGGCAATCAAATCAAGTCAATCAGATTGAAGATCAAGCCAAAGATCGAAAGATATCAACCTGGAAATCAAGAATCAATCAATCACTCTAATTGATTGATTACATATTTATAGGGATTTCAAATCATAGTTAACTCTAACGGCTAATTTTTGTTACCTATAAATATGCGTACAAGAGAGAGAAAATTATAACGTTCCTACGCGCGATTATATTAGCATAGAGGCTACATTTTTTCTTCTGTACACAAACACACCCATTGTACTTTATTTATCATTTGTAAAACTTTGTAGAAGTCGATCAGTTAGTTGCAAGGTTTTTTTGCACTAACAAGTTGTAAGAGTGATTTCTCTCGAAGGTTGTAAGGGAGTTAGTAAGTGAGTAAGAGAGCCCCTCAACTCCAAGTTGGATTGAGATGAGTAGATGTAGGACAGTTGGTCCGAACCACTATAAATCTCGTGTTTTTACTTGCTTTATTTATTTGCTATTACTCGCTGCACTAAGAATTAAAAAGGGTTTTCTTAAAAAGGATTTAACTAAAAATGCTTCCGCACTAAGATCACTGCGCACTCAGCTGATTGTAAAGTCAGCTGTTTTCAAAACAAGAAGACTCAAAGTCTTCTTTAGGGACCAACAATATATTTATCAGTTTGGGTATGTAACCCACTTTGGTAAGGATATGAAAAAGCAATAGTAGGACAAAACAAATGTAGACCCATAAGATATAACCCCAAACTTTATTTATAGGATATTAAAGTACAGCGTCATAGTGCATACCACCTACAGTTGGGATACATATAATAAGCATTTACCATGCACGAAAAAGTGAGCACTTACACATGTCAAACCCAGAGCAAAATGCAAAAGACTTAACCACCATATACTTAATACTAGTCCTTCCAGGTTTGATCATGTGTAAATAACAACCATCTAAGCTTCAAGCAAATCATGAGGGGAGACCAGGGACTGCACAAACGGGAATACGGTACACAACTCTTCCTCCCAGTTGGGAGCAGGAACCAGGGCATAGGTCTGGGAAATAATGTCATACTCAACAAATTTCCCCCAGGGTTCAACGCGGAATAGAATGACACGGTCATCGGTCTTGACAATGCGAAGTGGTTGTATGGACAGAATGATTTTGTCATACGAAAATGGGTAACCGGGTGCAAAGTTTAGGCTGATCCAAGAGAGCGGGTTGTTGTAATCTTCCAAAATCCACAGCTGAAAACCTTCAAATGAAACACATATGTTGGCATACACGCACAATTTCTGGTCATCAAGGCAGCCGATTTCACCAAATGTTTGTAGCCCCACAACAGATGGTGGGAGTTCAATGTTGGAATAGATTTCCTCCTTGCAACAGAGTGTAGCAACAGTTAAAGGAAGGAAATTCTGAGACACTAACCAGTTTAATTGACCACCAACGTAGACACCAGAGCTTGAAATGGGGTGATTGAAGGGGAAAGGCGCAAGGGTGCTCCAAACTTTAGTGTTAGTGGAGAAGCAACGAACTTTGGATTGTTGAGAAGGTGTGTTAAAGAGCGCAAGCTGCAGGATCTTATAACCATGGCTCCCAGGTACACGACCCACTCCATAGAACACAGAGGCATGTGTGGCTTCGGGGGGAAGTGTATAAGAGCATGTGGGAGAGGACACAACGCACATCAAGATGAGGCCATCGCAAGACGACAGGACAAACTCCATAGGGTCGTCTGGAAGTGTGAGATGATAATTTTTTCGATCCCCTGCATCGGGAGCTTTGTAGCATAGAGTGTAGAAGTCATATTGGCTCTGCAAAACAAACCCAGACGCATTTTGGATCTTCATTTGCTTTTGGTGAAGATTAAGAACAAAGAAGGGGCTTTCAATCAGGGACAACCATCCCTTGTTCACCAGTTTGAACGCGGCCAACGGCTTGGGCAGAATTCGATTTATTATTTTGGTCATTATCTCCGGGGGGAAAACGGTTCCCCCAACCTCAGTGGACGGTGGGAGAATCGGATATTTCATAGAGATTTGTATGGTGTATTTGAATAGTGTGTGGTGATTTCTGTTGGGTGATGATGTGGAGTGGGATCTTATTGGGTTGTATATATAGATGAATGAAGTAACCAAAATACACACATTGAGATTTGGCGCCAAATGGTATGAACAGCGATCGAAACATGTCAATAGAGCATGGCCGAAGCCGGCAACAGTGATCTATATGTGTAATAGGTATGGACAGTTGTTGCTTGGTCATTGGTCATTGGTTATTGTATGGTTTATACTGTATAACTGTCACACCCCAATTTTTATAAACAGCGGAAGTCTTTAAGAAGTTTTGAAAATAATCTTTTTGGGCGTGATCTAACTAATCTTGAAATAAATTTTCCTTTTTCTTTTAAAAACTCTTTGGACTTAAAACACAATTCTTTCACATAAATCACAAAATAAAAAGACTAACATAATTACATGTCTTGAATAATTATTCTCATTTAAACATGCTAAAATACCACAAATAATTAAATCTACCTACAACCTAGTTTATCCCAATAATACATATCATATATTATCAGTTTAAACTTATAATTTTACTTAAAAATTCGTATATAGCTGTAGAACTTATATTTTTCGAAAACAGTCCACTAGTTTGTTAGAAAATCATTCTTTTATCAAATCTCATACTACTAATTAAATAATCACGTCTAAAATACTTAATAAATCATATAATACTGATAAAAATATTTTATTAATGAAAACTTCTTAATTTTTACATAAAAGTCGAATACTAGGTAATTAAAGGACCAATTTTAAACCATTGGCTTCCCAAATGATAAAATCATGAAATTTGGTTACATGCATAATTTTTCATGGCAAACTTACTGTAAAAATTTCGGAATTTATGGAGTTGTAAAACATTAATTCTAGTCATGTAAAATTTAGGACTCTAATTAATATATAGGACCATAAATCATATCTTTTCACAAACAACTTAATACCTAACACATAAACACATAAGGCACGAAATATTTCTGTCCTAAATCATAAATATGCTAATTAATTAAATTCTTAACAAATTAATACTTTAAAACATGATTAATACTTAGAATAATTCATAATTTATCACATAGAATAAAATCATTACAATTATCAAATCTTTTCAAAAGTCTAATTTTATTAAAAAGTGTCTAAGCACCAGAATAGTCATAAACTCATAATTTAAATTAAATCCATCATACGAATCAAAATAAGGTACCGTAATTAACTAAGTTTCGTAAAATAAATTAAATAACAAACTTGCATATGAATTCATCCTTTCATATCTCTTTTATTTCTCACATCCACACGCCTCCACCATGTCCACCTCGTCCCTTACTCGACATAATCTGAAAAATAGTTTGGTGAAAGGGGTGAGTAATCATAAAAATCACTCCGTGGGGAACGTTAGTTCAAAGTCTAAATATAAAGGACATGCATACATGAAAACATACCAACTTTTACATTCTTTGATACGACTTAAGCGCATCTCTTTTGACACTACGTAAGAGCGTCCATTCTTTGATACCACATAAGGATATCCATTAATTTGGCACTACTTAAGAGCACCCATTGGTTGATACTACATAAGAGTATCCATTCTTTTAGCACATAAACACATAAACACATCAAACTAAATATTTAAAAATCGAACCGTTTTACCACTTTTTCACCATGAATCCCCACCTTGATTTCTTTGAAAGAAAGACGGTTTGTGTGTGTACGTTTGACCCCCTAATTCTTGAATCAATCCTCCAACTTCCTCTTCCTTAAGTGAAGCTCGAATTCTCACCAATTCTAAATCCTAACTTTTGGTATCTCTCTCTCTTTCTCTCTCAAATTCTCGAAATTTACTAAGGTGTAGATGTAAACTTGATGCCAAGAAAGGTCTTATATTTATAGGATGAAAATATATTGGGCTTAATATAATATCTTGATGAATATATGAAGATTTAATGAATATTATACATGGAAAATAGCTGCTGGACGAAAATAATAGGGAAGGAAAGAAATATTTGATTCATGATCAAATCTTGAAGATATCTTGGAAAATAAAATATATCTCACTTGCAATAGGGAAAATTTTGAAAATTGTAGGACTTAAACAATGAAATCTTGGTTTGAATAATATCTTGGAAATAATAACTGAAGGTGACCGAAATTTGTAGATGTAGGATGAACAAATCTTGGGTTAAGATCTTAGAAATAATATCTTGGTGGAAATAAATTTAATATGACCGAATTTCCATGAATGAAAAGGAATAATGAACATATAGGATGAAATCTTGGGAAATCTTAGTCATATCTTGGCAAATCTTTCTAATATCTCCAATATAATAATTTAATAATCTTAAGACTTTAATTAAATAATTTCCTATGGCTGAAATTTTGAATTTAAGCCCATAAATATCACCATATCTCTCTTAATCAAATATTA
>JAPKLY010000048.1:852929-899907 GCA_026898435.1 Prunella vulgaris
AACAAACTTTGAATTTCCTCTCTCCTAAAATCCTTCTCTTAATAATTTGAATTCCTTAAGGAGAAATATAAAATCTAATCCCAATTAAATTCTAATTTCTAATTAATTCTAATCTTAAAGGATTAAAAATCTAAATATTATGAAAACCTAATAATTCAAACTTAAGTATTACTTCTAAATCTAAAAAGTATTGCTACTTAAATTCTAAAGGTCTTCTAATACCAAAAGGATTAAGAACTAATACTAAACAAAGGATAAAATACTAGATCTCAAACTTAAGGGACTAAACTAAAAAAAAAAAAAAATTAAGGCTCGTCAAAAAGAAAGTCAGGGGACAAAAATGGCAGCTGGAACTCGGGTGTTACAATAACAACTACGCCTATTATAACATATGATTGTAGATATATGTTCTTGGTACTTGACTGAGAGTATGGAGAGTGGGATTTGCTCAAATGAAATTTTTAGACTGTAAATAATAAACTAAATAAAAAAAAATTGAGTGATATGGAAAAGTGGCAGCTGTAATGCGGTTTCTAGATATAGGGTAATCATACCAATTTCAACAGAGGAAGTGCCAGCTGTATGGGAAAGATCAATTTTGTTGTGGATAAAAACAAAATTGAATTAAGAAATTGTAATTCCCCAAGTATGTGCCACAAATTTATAGAGATTGTCGGTATATTAAAATATGTATTTTAATTCTGTATAATAGTTCAAAATTCATTAACCAAGCACAATAACGACACTTACGGCTGGAAATTAAAATTAAGTTTGATGAGAGTATTTAAAAAAGATGTACATTCATTTGATTGGTGGAAATTATAATTAAGTTTGATGAGTGTATTTAAAAGTTGAATATAGTATAATGTGAAATTCAAGGTTGGAATTAATTTTACTTCTTACTCTAGTTCGAGATTCATAGTAAAGGAAAAAAACGACATTCAAGGTTGGAATTACAATTAAGTGTGATGAGGGTATTTAAAAAATATACATTCATGTGATTATATAGGTTGTCTGCCACCTTTAAAATATTTATTTTATTTTTGTATAATAGTTCGAGCTTAATTCTATAGGAAAAAAACGAATTTCACGGTTGGGACTACAAGTAAGTCTAACGAGTGGAATTAAAAAAAGTGTACATTAATGGGGTTGTTGGATCATGAAAAATAGTATTCATTCATGGAAATGACATTTACTAAAAAAATTGTATTTATAATAGTGTATTTATATTCATCGGATATGTTCTAAAGAAGTACAATCATGTGATTTTTGGTTACTAAAAAAAAGAGCAATTAAAATAGTTGACTATAATATAATGTGACATTCACGGTTGGAATTAATTTTACTTCTGACTCTAGGAAAAAAATGTACATTCATGTTTGGGATTAAAATGAAGTGTGATGAGGGTATTTACAAAATGTACATTCATGTGATTGTTGGTTACTTAAACAAAGTGTATTTATAATAGTGTAATTATATAGTTTGTCTATAAATTAAAATATTTATTTTAATTCTGTGTAATAGTTCGAGATTAAGTCTACAGGAAAAAAATGAAATTCACAGTTGGGACTACAAGTACGTATGACGAGTGGATAAAAAAAGGTGTACATTCATGTGATTGTCGGGTACTGAAAAAAGGTATGCATTCATGGGATTGTTGTTTACGTAAAAAAAAGTGTATTTATAATAGTGGAATATACTATAATGTGATTGGTTATACTCTATATGTAGACAAAAACATAATGCCAATATAAGAAAAGGTGGCAGACTGTTGGGTATTTAGTAAAACAAAACATGTATACATAAATGTTAATCCCTGAGAATGATAAATGACAAAATGATTTCATTGATTAACATGATAATATATGATGCTATAAAGAATACGGCCGTGGGCCACTTGAAAAAGTTATTAAATTCATTAAGGAAGGCAACATTAATTGAAATGGGGGATGACATATACATTAAATAACTAGTCAACAAAAGGAAGAAAAAGGAATGTAATGCATTAATAATTAATACCGTTGGCATTAAAGAATATGAATGTAACCGTTAGGTACGAAAGAATCATACCGTTGGAAAAAGCAGAACATATACCACACTATAAATGCACAAAGTCATTACTTCATTGCTTATATATTACAACAATAAATTACAGGCTCATTCATGTAACAGAAGAAAAAAAACCTTCATTGGAAATTCAATACATTGCAACAAATGCTTCAATAGCTTCATCAAGCACAAGCACATCAAGTCATGCTTATCCAAGGTACTCGAGAGCGGCATGTCAAAATTGTGGTCGGGCAACTTACATTTATTTGAGCCAGACAAGCAACAATCCGGGAAGGCTATACTACCATTGTCCAACTCATTCATTCTCTCATTGGTGTGTTCCGATAGAGTGGGGTGTTGACGACGAAGAAGCGGACCAAGGAATGAAACGTAAGCAGCGGGAGTACAGTGGTAACCCAACAACGGCACGTAACGGTCCAACATGCGAAATAAAGCTACAAACTGTAATATTAGGGAACATACTAACAATAGTAGCTGTAGTTATCATGCTAATCATAGCAGGGATGATATAGAGGGCAATGTCATGATGTTATGCGTGGTCACCCCTTAATGTATTTCCATTTCAAAGAAGGCTGCATGGCCAATTATGATTCTGTGAGATTATTATTAAAATGGTCATTGTCATAAGATATTATAGCACTATCATATGATGTAAAATAACCTAATACGTGCAGAGCAAATATATGCAACAAAAACCCAAACAGATATGATATATAATAAGTAACATTAGCTATATCCAACAACACAAAACCCAATAGTAGCTTGACACCAAGAGTTACAAAAATGTGTCCGGCAACAACATCGGTGCCCACACGGAAAAAAAGATACCAGGAGATCCAACAAAAGTAGGAATAAAAAAATGTTATAACGGAATTGTGCAGAAGCAAAACAGCAACAAGAGACACATAACGACATTGTGGAACCATAAAGAAGAGTGAAATAAACTAATGAAGACCTGCATTTCTTCTTTGCAAATTCTCCGTAAGATTTAACGTGGACTTTCTTAGGCTGACCAGGCTGTCTTTTAAAAGCAGGGGCCAATACCTTGCAGCCCGATGACATGTGAAGACCAGTTTCACCAAACTTTTCAGTCTCAGGGATGGGTTGGATGTTGGTCATGTAACATTTGCGGTATGTAACAGCAAGGTAGAACTTATCCATATAGTCGAGAATACTAGTGACGTGCTTCAAAATAACACCTGTTGAGTGGGGGCAGGGGAATCCAGTTGTCTGCCACCTAGAGCAAGAACAGGTTCTGCTTATCAAGTCCACGACAACAGAAGACGATGAGTCCACTTCGAATTTTGAATCTGATCTTTGGTGGTCCAACAGAGCGCATGATTTCTCTGATTGTTCAATCCATAACTTTTCTTTTGTGGGACATAGGATTGAGTTCCATGTACTGTTGTTGTCCCTTCGCTCGAAATGTCATCGACATATTTCTAATCGAATTCGGTAATGTGGTACACAAAACAAATAAAATTAGGATAGTTGGTAGAATGCTAAAAAATACATAAATACGCTTATGAACATTGATGAGTACCTGATCTTATATAGTCAAGCATACGAGTGATCGGCAAACCCCTTCCATTCTTTATCCATATATTAAATGTTTCCACGGGGTTGGATGTCATTTTACCATATCTTGTGATTTCGGGCGAAAGTGCAACAGCCCACTTGTCATATGGGAGGTCGGCCAGCCATTCGGCCGCAATACGACCACCAAGTTCTCTAAACAGCTGAAGTTTCTTGTCAAAAGTTGATATACATGGTGCATACGCGCACTCTCTAAAGAGATCAAGCATCATGTACCTCTTAATCTTGCCTAATTGCCCTGCAAAATGACCCCGGAGGTTTCCAAAAAGATGGAAAAGATAAAAAAAATACCGAGGACGCTCAAATACAATTTGCATAGCAGCCATTAGACCGAGGTTCCGGTCGGATACATATATCACCTCTCGTTCATGTGTTACGGTCTCTCAGATCCTGTTAAGAAACCAGCACCAGTTGCTCGTATTCTCTGCGGACACAACTTCAAAAGCAACAGGATACAAGCCTGCTACAGGTAATATGAAGTTAGAAACCAAATTCATTCTGTGCATGTTTTAAGTAAATTGCAACATGCAATTAGAACTGACCGTTGTCACCGTCCTTTGCAGTAGCTGATAGCAACACTCCCCTGGCATGACCATGCATGAAAGTTTCGTCTAGGAATAGCATTGGACGACAACTCTTAAACCCATCTAAACAAGCTTTGAAAGCAATGAATATGCGTTCAAAAATGGAAGTTTGGGTGTCAGTTTCCAACTACACATAGCTTCCTACAAGACATGAAGTAAATAATTGTTTGAGTACATGATGTAAACAGCTAAACATTGAACCGATTAGGTGTCTCGATTGAAATGTATGCATATGCGATGTGCATATAAATGCACTTGTGCTGTTAAAAATGCACTACATATATACATACTTATATATATATATATACATGCTGCCTATGTGTATATTTGTATGCACACAAATAGGTATAGTTGATATTGAGGTTGTATACCGTTATAATGAGCATTACTAATTCCAAAGTACATATAGGTCAATAGATTACAGCAACCTATACCATTTTGACATTACAAAAAAAACATGTGCTTTGATATTGAGGCTGCATATTAACATGTACCTGGATTGGTACGGATGATAGCGTCCGAATACCAACATAGCTGGTCATACGACTCCTGATATGTTCCAAATAGTTTATTCCTCACCTCCTCAGACGTTCGCCAGCCTTTATAATAGGGTATTTCTATACCATAATTCATTCTTACCAAATCAACCACCTCTGCGCCTCCAAGTGAGGGTTTAGCCTTCATAAGATCATCAACTAACTAACCAATAATCTTAGGGCCAAAGCATTTTTTATTGGGAAAAATTGAACGACCAAGACATTTGTACGCAAAGTGGCCTTTATAAATTTTGAAGAATGTTGACTACTTATCACATTTGGCCTTTATGTACCAGCCACATTCGCTATTGACTCTTTCGATGCAAACAACATGGATATATTCGGGGCTGTTCTTAAGAAACTTGTACCTAAATCCCATAATTGTGGCATACTTAATGAGGATTGCCCTAAAACCAGCTGCCCCGCCCTCGAACACAGTCTCAATCCCCCCATCCATAATATATTTCCAACTGTCTGATAATAGGGCCCTAGTATCTACTGCAGGGCATATATTATACTTAGGCAAGCTTCTTAAACCACTAAACTCTTGGTTATGGCATGCAAGGTTTCTATGCTTAACAGTCTTGAATGGGATTTTGGTTTGTTTCATTCTAAAAGTAGACGCATCAGCAGCTGGTATGTGGTCAAATAAAAAAGGGGTAACAGGATTTCTATGGATAGATAAACCTTCAGAAAAATCCGAGTTACCATTATGTGATGCCTGAGACGATCCAGCATTATGTGAAGAATGAAACTGGGGGGTATTTGCGCACAAATGTCAACACGTTGGCCGTAATAAACCTGGGTATTGGGTGCTCTGTGAACATCAACCAAAACAAGGTATACTGATGAACTTTTGCAGACAAGAAATAAATTCCAAAAATCGGATTCACAAGACAAAACACAATTTTTTACTCTACCCACTGAGTATCTATAAGCAATCGACTGGTTATTCAATGAACTCCACATACTAACCACTTTAGAACAAAAATTAGTGTATTTGGTATCAGCGGTGACGTTGATTATTCGAGCTTCACCGGCGAATGTGACCGACAGCAAAAGATCCATATCCATCTCTACAGGGACCGAAACAAAACAAACGGGCACCAATTTGATCCGATTGACTCCGGAATATGGCGTATCGATTACATGATCCCAATAATAGTAATAGACAGCTAAAATTGGGGGAAATGGTTGGAATCGATCGAAAATAAAATTGGGGGTAGAAGGCCGAGAGGGATTCTTCTTGAAGACCATATATGAGAATCATGAATTTGAATTTTTGAAATCGTACCTTCATGGTTGAATTGTACAATGGTTATTGGCATGGACTGTGTGGATGTTTTATCCGAAGGGTATGAGAGTTACCCATCTACAAAATTGATCTGGAATAGCGGCGGCAGGTAGGCTTTGTTTAAGAAATATTATATTGCTAATTAATTAGCTAATAATAGAAAATTAGGAAAAAGTGGTCGTGTTTGTGATGTTTATTTTAGAGAGTAGCGGTATGCATTTATGGGCCAAAACTTGGTCTCTATTGGGGTTTTTCCCTTTGTTTTATAGAAACAAACTTTTTTAATACAATGTAAGAGCAATATGTCTATTACTATAAGAAAAAATATTAGTTTTTCATAAATATTTATTGATTGTTATAGAAATCATTATTTTTTAAGAAATAGTAACACACATATGTTCATGTAGTATACATTCTGGGACTGTTGAGATATAATAACACATGTAAGATATTATTACATTAACAAAATATTATCAACATAAAAATTAATAAAAAATAAAAAATAAAAAATAAATTAAGAAACACATATTTGTTCTTGTAAAAATACATATTATCCTTATAGTTACTTTAAAAGTAAAAAAAAGTTAAAAATTTTAAGATGTAGTAACACACATTTTGCCTTACAGTAACAAACATATGTTCATGTATTATACATTCTGACACTGCCGAGATAGTAACACATGTAAGGTATTATTATATTAACAATATATTATCAACATAAAATTAATAATAAAATGAAAAATAAATTAAGAAACACATATTTGTTCTTGTAAAAATACATATTATTCTTATAGTTAGGGCTTGTTTGGTAGGCTTGAAAAAAAAGGTTGTTGGTGTTTGATAAATCCGATAGATTTTATCTGTAACACCCCAGTTTTCCAAAATGCAATTTTGTCATTCTAGAAACCCGAGTCGTCACTTAGTGACTGAAAATCCGTACTATTTTTTTTTCTTTTGAAAATAGAACACTATTAATGACATTAAATAGATAGCGGAAGCATACATTTCGTTAAAAGAACGCGTAGACAGAGGAAAGATAGTTTTTTTGTTATAAAAAACGCAGTAGCCAATTTGATGATTTACCATTCTAAGATCTTTGTAAAAAGTTGGCGCAAAATAAATAATAAATAAGCACTATACATCATCATCATCGAGTAATTTTATAATTGTTCATCACTTTGGCATATTTATGAAGTCATAATAAGAGTTATCATCCTTAACTCCTTTTCATTTGATGCATGATAAAATTCCAATACTGGAAACCGTATCACTCTTCCACAGGCACGAACTCCACCTCGTCGTATCCTGAAAAAGATTTATAAATAAGGGGGATGAGATTTGAATTCTCAGTGTGGGCGACCTGTACGCTACTATACAAATTGGCAGTACGCAAACATATCATTTTGTAAAAACATTTTTCATAGCCACAAAGGCTCATCATTCATCATATAGCCCGTAGGCCCTTTTCCACCATGGCACCTAGCTACACAAGCCAGACTATTACGTATCATTTGAGATACTTGTTATCATATAGCCCGTAGGCCCTTTTCCACCATGGCACCTAGCTACACAAGCCAGACCAATACGTATCATTTGAGATACCTGTTATCATATAGCCCGTAGGCTCTTTTCCACCATGGCGCCTAGCTACACAAGCCAGACCATTACGTATCACTTGAGATACCTGTTATCATATAGCCCGTAGGCTCCTTTCCACCATGGCGCCTAGCTACATAAGCCAGACCATTACGTATCATTTGAGATACATGTGCCCGTAGGCATTTGGGTAATAACTTCGTAAATGGACCCGAAGGTCAAAGCATTTCATCCGTATACACCAACAGTCCATGTAGTATTCAAGGCAATACAGTAAATGTCACCCACCTTAAACGCTTTCCTTTTGTAAAAACAATCACCATTCTTTTCACCCGGAAATCCTCGTCACCATTCTCGCACTTACACCTAGCACCATTCGTTGCGTTTCAGTTATTGATGTCTTAGAAATTCTTTTAGATTTTATACACGTTTGTCCGAAAGGGGACTTTTGAGCACTTAAAGTCTTATTCTCTTTATTCTTATCACTTAAGAAAACATATAATCATAAATTCAAATAAGAGAATATAACATCCTAAAATTAGCAATAAAACATGATGTTTTAAACATAGCAAGGAAACATAATATCCTAAACTTTGCGAGAAAATATAATATTCTAGACTTGAAGAGTATATAGCACATAGCATCTTAAAATAGAAGAACATGTAGTATTTTAATGTCCTAAACTTTAAATAAAAAGAACATATAGCATGCAATTTGCTAAGGTTTTAAACTTGCAATAATTAGTGTCTTAAACCTTTAAATGATAAACATGTCATCATAAAATTAGAATAATGAGTTCAAAACCATGCAAATAAAATTTCATACTTAGCATTTTAGAACTCCAAATCACTATCACATCATGCTCATCAAATATGATCTATTTCAGCAAGGAAACAATTTGAAAAGGAATACCTTTTATTTTCTGTTCTTAAGTATTTTTTTAAACACATTTTAATACAACCAAAAATCACAAAATTAGTATAATGAGATCATAATTAGGTGTATAACACCTTGTGGCAATTCATTTTGTAAGTGAAAATTTTAGGTTTTGGATCATCTTTAGAAAGAGGACAATAATTTTCTTAGGTTTCCAAAAAATATTCAAGCAGCGCAACCTTAACAAAATAATTTTTCTAAAGATTTAGGCTTGTTCAAAAATTTTGAAATAAATCATGGAGATCCCTAAGTTCACGTAGTATTTAATAGTGTGTTTTACAAAAGTTGTGCTCGAGCAGATTTTTCTCAAAATTCAAAGAATTTCAAATTTGGGGACTTCTCAAGGCAAACAAAAAATTATAGTCCTTAATCTAAAATCAACACTAAACATCATGCCATTCACTTAAATCATACATTCACATAGCATTTATCAACACATAGCCTTCACTAACATAGCATTTAGACTAGTTTTATCATGGAAAACATTTACTCGACTTCTAACAAGAAGGTAACACATGAGCAACAATATTCAAGTAGGGTAGTTTGCATTTTGGACTACACTTATACCAACTTGGAGTATTTTATAAAAATATCAAAACTCATCCAAAATTTGTGAAGTTTTTACAGTAGCTCCCTAATCAAGTCTACTTTACAAATAAAATTTATTTCATGTAATTTTGTTTAGGAAAACATGAGTTCTATGCTTGTTTTGAAACCATGGCAGATTGTTCCAGAAATTTTCAGAAACTGTGCAACTTTTGAAATAATTTTGGTAAATGTATTTAAACACCTCTAAAAATCTTGAAATAAATCATGCAGGTACTAAACCTCATGTAGTATTTTACCATAAGTTTTAAAATATTTTTTCATGAACTGATTATTCCCAGAAAATCCATAATTTCGAAATAAAGAGCATTTTGTCACACATTCTTAGAAAATTCATAACTTATTAACGAAAACTCCAAAATTGCTCAAACTAGATTCAAATGAAAGCTAACATGATCTAGTTTCTAACCATATAAAGATAATCCAAAAATATATAACACATGAGTTCCGAATACTGTAAGAAATCCGAGGTCAGTGCATAGAGTGTGTGGTTTGTGTGCATGCTTTCACTTACATTTTCTATTCCATAACTACCATGCCACCAACATTTTAACACCTTCAAAAACATCATCCAAGACTTCATTTATCATGCATTTGAACATTAAAAGTAACAAAGTCCTAAGGTTTCATGGTATCTAAAAATATGAAACAATAAACACACATAGCTTACATACACATGCAAGAAAACCAAATGTTTTGAGTTGGGGTTTTACAACCTTCGGAGCTTTTTTCTTGTTAATAAAAGAAGCTTCATTTGTCCCTTGACCCTTAAGCTTGTAGGAATGGAGCACCACTTGGAGGAATACTTTGGTTTTGAGCTAAAACAAGGCGATGGAGTAAGTTAGGAGAAGTGGAGAGGAAAAACATGAACTTAAAGAGAGAATGGGAGATGTTGGCTTCTTCTTTGTAAGGAAATGACTCCAACCTTCAACCCAATTCCATGGATGTCTTATTACTTGAAAATGAAAGCTTTCTAGAGTTGGAAATGGGAGAAGAAATATTTCTTCTCCCTTTGAATAAGAGATGACCGAAAGTTGAGAGAAAGTGGGAGAGGGAGGTGTTGTTTGATTTTCCTTCTTTGATTTCTTTGCTCAAAGTAGGGAAATGAACCAAGACAATGCATATATAGGAAAATGGGGGTGATTAGTGTGAAATTTGCTCGAAATTCTTGTGATTTTATTGCCAATTTTAATAGGATTTCTTGCATTTTCTACATTAAATTGATCATTTGAGCTTAATTGTGAAATTTTCACTTGTGATACATTTTTATATAGAAATTGGAATAGAATTCATGAATTAATTGTTTGAAGTATTAGTTTAGCCCACTTAATTAATTGAGCCCAGGATTTATTCATTTAATTGGCCCAATTTCATTATTCAAAGAAAGCCCATTTTCATTGTTGGTTAATTAATCTCAAAAGAAAACTAAGGCATTGAAATGGAAAAGAAAACAAATGGAAGTATGGAACCCACTTGAAGTCTACATTCTTTGACCAAGTCAGAAAAGCAAGAAACTCTCACCTACTACTCATCTTCTCAATTAATCATCTCCATCATCAGAATCGGCATTTCCTTCCAACAGTTGGAATTCATCTCGCCCTTGCTCCACAATCCAGCAGCCTCGCCGGAATTTCGAGAAGAAAAAGCTCAGTCCGCCGCCCCAATTGCCGACAGCCGCTGCACCTCGCCGGAGTCGCGCGACCATTACTCGCTCCTCCCACAGCAGCCTCCACTGGAATTGCAGAAATCAAACACCGGAATCGAAGCCCAAGCGCCATCCAAAGCGGCGAAGCTCCAATTGCCGGAATCCACCAATTCAAACTACAGCCTCTGCCGGAATTGAAGAAGCAGCGCCCAGCCCGTCGCCCTCTTCGCCGGAAAAAGAGGGCCGAGCCCAGCTGCCGTCGCCGAGCTCTGTTCCGCCGGAAAGAAAGACAAGCCGTCCCCTGTTCGTTCAAGCCTTCGTCGGAATTCACCTACTGCCGGAATTTACACAGCCATCTTTTCGTCGTCAACCTTCACCAACACATTCCTTCGTCGTCGCAGTCCTCAGGGAGAGAAGAAAACGTTATTTTCAATTGAAGAAGTACCAAAAAGTAAAAATGTTTTTTTTCAATCTTTGGTGCAACCCGTGCTTGCTGTGTTACACTTGGACCCGTGGTGAAAATGCCAAACCGATCGAGGTAATTCGAAGAATTAAGCGCGGGTCAGCCCTTAAGTCTCAACCCGTGCTTAAACGTGCAAACCGTGCTTGTGTAATTTGAGTTTGAACGAGCACGGGTGATGAGTTAGAGCACGACCCGTGCTGAAGAAGGTTGCTTGAACGAGGTAATTCGAAGAATTATGCACAGGTAATTCGACCCGTGCTTGTGTACAATTTTGTTTTGGGCTTTCTAATTTTATTGGCCAGTGATTTTCTTAATTTTTTCTGATGGGCCAAGGCAACCAGGGATTATATATATATAAAGGAAAGGCAGAATGGAAAGGGGGAAGACACTCATTTTTCGGCCAGAAGCTTGTTCTCCAAGTCAGGGAGAGTTCTTCTCCCCCACACACACTCCACACATAATAGTAGTTAGGGTTTTAATTTTTCTGCATTGTTAGTTATAGTTTAATATAGATTTTTAATTTCTTGCAAGATTTTGAAGTGTTGAGACTCTATTGAGGTGATATTTTTTCTATCTTTTCACTTTTAGTTGATATTCTAATATTCTTGGTTTATTGACTTATTATTGTCATGAGTTTATTTCGAATGATTATGGGCTAAATTTTTTGTGCTTTGGGTGATGGATATTTAGTGGGGATTAGTGATTCTATTGTGTCTATTGTTTTGATTTTGTTTTGTTAGATGATTGAATTTCTAATTTGTGGATTAATGGGTTTTACATGATTGTTCTTATTCGATTATGCATTTTAATTAAGTTAGCAACAAACGAGAGCTGCGTTTTCTTGATTGAGTGTGTGATTGAGTAGAATAAATATTAAATTGTTAATCGTTTGATTTCTTGAGCTTTAGTGGATTGTTCTTCTATAATTGTGCATTTTAATTGAGTAGGCAACAAGCGAGAGTTGTGTTTGCTCTATTAGGTGTATCGTTGTGTTGAATGATTTATTATATGCTATTGTTGTGACGTCTATTACACCGAGATGGGATAAATCGTCGATAACACACACGAATAGGCACTAGGTTGAGTGGACTAGAAGTGAGAGCTGCATTTACTTAATTTGGTGAGGAATTTTCTCTAGTTTGATCGTTTGATGAATCGAGATTAGGGTTTAGATACAATAGGTCACGAAACTCACTTGATTGACATTACCCTAAGCACACACATCCTCACTTCATCTTAGTTGTTTAAGTTGGTAGTTTAATTTAGTTGCTTTGATTTTATTTTTCTTAGCCCAAAACCCGAAAACATTTACCGCTTTCATAGGTCTAGTAGCACTCCATATTTTATTGTCTCCTTGCACTAGAACACATCCCTAGGGTTCGATATTTTATAACTTGGTCAAGCTTACCGCTACATTGATCTTATACACTTGTAGACTTAGTGAATTGTTTGTGAAAACGAATTTGCGCATCAGGGGGGCATGTGACCGGTCAAGGGCTGCCTAAGGAGGTAAGAGAAGTCAAGGTTAGGTAAGGAAAGTTGGGGAGTAGGAAAGAAAGTATAGTCCCTTAATTTAGGGGTATGGGCATTTTTTACTCCACATCTCTTCATTCTCAGCTGATGATTTTGGTCATAAGGGAATTTAGGAGGGGAATTTGAGTTCTAACTGTATTTTGGGACGCGATATGGTTTTCGGTGTTGAAAACGGATATTATTCAGTCGCATTTTGGGCTTCGAAAATTAATATTTTGTTCGTTTTGGCATACAAAATTTTTATATCTTGTATTTATTAATCAAAACTTGTATTTAACTCATTTTACTAATTCAGTCTTGATTATGAACTGTAATTACTCGCCGGATCGACGATTTTTTTAATTTAGGGTTTTCGGTTCGACATTTGGCATCAATCGTCTAAATTTTTTTGTTTAATAATTCTTTTAAACTTAAAGGCCTTTAAAAGACTACTTAGGACCTTATTTTACTCATTCCATCGATATATTTATGTCCGATTCGCATTACGGTGCTAGGAGTGCTTCCCATTCTGGTTTTGGACCAACCGTTGAGTAGAAATCAACCATTTAAAAATATAATGTCCTTAAAGAAATAAAAATCAATAAGTTAAATATATATACATATAACATAACATTTAATATATATAATAGAAAATCCTAATTTGGTTCGGGGTATTACATTATCTGCTGCCCAACTCTTATCGCGGTCAACTCTCTGTTTCCTGCAATTCTCTGCAGTTTGACTGTGCCTCCTCTGAAAAGGTATCGGGTCTTTCGGTCCCGATTTCTTTTTACGGTTCAATGGAAATAAAGAAAATGTAAGAAATTCCATCTTTAACCCTCACCTATGAACAAGCCCAAAAGAAGAATTCTATCTTCACCACCAGAAACAAGAATTGGTGAAATTGGAAAAACATTTAGCAACCATAAATAAGAAATTTAAAAAAAATCACTGCTACTCGAAATTTGGAAAATCATTGTCTTAGCAACTAGAAACAAGAAATTGGAAAATCATTTGCCAAAACAAAAATTCGACACATGTGAAGAGTGATATCAATACTATTCAATTTTTGAAATCTAGATGAACCAGTTTCTGGGAATTTAAAGTCTTCTGCTTCAACTGCAAACAGAAGGCTTGCACGCTTCTTCTCATTCTTCTTTGACACCTATGGTAGAGGTCTTAGTTGATATGGACATTCAATGCTTGAATTGAAGTTTGAATGGCGGTATGAAGAAAAACAGTGGAGGAATTTTATTTGCCAACAATGGGAGGAAGTGGAAGTTGTGTGGAGAAGAAATGAGAGATCTGAGATTGAAGGCAATTGATATGCCCTAATTTTTAAACTTTTTTATTCCATTTAAAAATAAAAGATAAATTGTATTTTATTTTTTTATATGTATATGTTGGTCCCGAAACGAGTTAAATCAGTGTATGGGGGGGAATACACTGATGTCAGATTTTTCTGAAAGACTCAGAAAAATGCTCTAACGCACTCAGTCAGGATTCCCTGAAGTACTCAGTATGTTGAATGTCCGCAGGGGCAGCAGGGACGGTTCAGTAATGAGTCAGATAAGCTGAGTGTGAGTAAAGTGCTCGGAGGCTCAGTAGAGATAACAAACCTACTGACTGCTTAGAAGCGAGTCAGTTGGACTACTATCTCAGTGAGTCAGAGTACGTGCGGAAAGTGTGCCCTTAGATTCTACTCGTTTTAGTTTCTGAAATTGTTTTCTCTGAGTTGCTTAGTAAATTGGTGGTTAAGGCTGAGTGCACAGTATTCAGATTCAGGATGATTGATTCAGTCCTGAAGTTAAAACCAATGCAGTATGTTCAGTTTAATATGATGACATTTATGATCCTGAACAAAGCAGTAAACCAGCACACAGGGGACTTTTTAACGTGGTTCGGAGATAACCAACTCCTACGTCCATGACCTGATTTAACAGGAAGTTATCCTCAAAACCCTGAGGATAGGTACTTGGGTTTTACGTGCCAAGGGACACGAGTAGCCAACTTCCTCTCTTAGGAACTGACCCCTGGGCGTTTTACAAGTCCCAGTCCTTCTAACCAACCTATCTCACACTTTGAGAGGTTTGATATTCTGGTTTCCAACTAAGATAGCTCTAGCAATACAAATCAATGCTAAATAATAGAGCTATCGATCTAAGCAGATACAGAGTGAATCCTACTACAACACTAGGGAAATTTAATTGCAGAGTGTTGTTTATGATATGCTTTGTGTTCTTGGATTCTTGAGAGTTCTCTTGGAAATTTCCCGTTAACCTTGAATGGGTGCAAGGTTCTCCATATTTATAGGCAAGATTCAAAATAGATCCGTTGGAGGAGATCAAATCAAATCTTTCCTATTTTAGGTAGATTGCAGGCTAGAAATACTGTTTGACCTACCCGCCATGCTTATTCTAGCAAGTTGTCACATCACCTGCAACCTTTTGAGACACATTAAATGCCGCATTAAATGCTGCGCAGACTCCGTGCTTACGTGTCGAAAGATCATTGGCTCTCCGCTATAACGGCTAGTTGACCTTCAGACATTTATCCTTCCTCGTACATTCAATGCTCTGAGTCTCTTGTAATAACTCAGTCTGAACGTGTGCCTTAATGGAGTCTTACTGACATTCTTTTTGTCTCTTGTCCCATAGCATAAATAACCTTCTGCTTTGGACTGACATGATTTAGGTGATCTGAACCACAGCCTAAGTCAGGTCCTAGGTGCATTTAGCACAACCTGATAGGTCATTCAGCACAGTATGTATTACCTTTTTGCTTCGGACTTACAGGATTCAGGTGAACTGAACCAAGGCCCAAGTCAGGTCCTATGTGCTTTCAGCACAGCCTGATAGGTAATACTTTACTCTTCACTGACTGAGTTCTGTCCTGAACATGCTTAGTGTATTCAGTAGAAACATCAGACAATGGTACTTCAGGATTGACTTCAGGATGAACCAGCAGGCTTCGATCTTCAGTTTCAGAACAGACAATCTTCAGCGAGACTGACTGACTCGTTCAGAATGGTTTACGCTTCAGACTTCAGTAAATTGGGTCGACTCCAATATTCTTCAGTCTTCAGCATGATCCTTCTGTACTGGATCTCTAACCTAACTATCCTGAACTATTTTATCCTGAACACTATACTTAGGCAAATTCATCAGGGGTTTTGGGATCTAATCAAAATACTCAGATTGTCCCAACAGTATAATATCTTCTATCAAACAAAATATTACAATTCATAACATTTATATTACATCCTACCAAACAACCATACTATATATCGTTTCTTACTTTATCTTGAGGGTTCCACCATTTTTCTTTTTTCACCTTTTCTTAAACCCTTTTCCTATCTCCCCTACCAAACGGGGCCTTACTTTAAAAGTACAAAAAATTAATTTTTTAAGATGTAGTATAACACACATTGTGCGTTACAGTATCATATATATGATCAATCGTAAAGAGAGGAGATATAGAGGTGACAAAGATCACATCGACTAACAACCTAGTTTTTGATCCTATAAAAAAGGATCAGCCTCAGTCGACATTCGAGAGATATGTGGAAGGAATGATTGTCAAGTTTGTTGCTAATATGCTTTAAGTATAAGTGAGAGAAATAATTAGGAACATGTGTAGACATGAGATATGATGTAATATACTTAAACGTAGACTTTGAGTATAAGTGGAAAATTCTTAGGATTTCACTGGCAAGTATGCTTTTACTTTGTATAACTAAATTGAATCATGAGCTTATCTGAAACAAATTACTTATCATTATGTTGTATATAATTTGAATTTCACTTACTTACTGCAAATCGTTCAATATAAAGTACAAGTTACAATGTAGATAAATGTGGAGATCCCCAGATAACTCACAGAAGATCACATTATCAGTTCCTTGCAACAAGTACTAATTTCACAACCTAGATGAATATTTGAACACCCATTGGTAAACGGTTGATGTGTAAGTCCCAAATTGGTTTGTCTTGACCAAAGGATTACTCTAGTGCATGATGGTGCACTGAAGAAGACCTACATAGAGGTAATTCTTTCGTGCTGACTTATGGGATGAAGAGTTAGACCTCAGTGGTCATTTATTTCAAAACATCTATCCCTTAAATAGGACTGTGTGAACTTAGTTCGTGTTGCTTTGATCTATTATGGGTAGAGAGTCTTTCGGACTCAATACTTTGCATTTTGGGCAACACTATTGAGAACATAACAGTTGCTAAGATAAAATACAGATGAATCTGTGTTTGATGATTCTTGCATGATTAGTCCCCTCGGTGGGCTCTAAAAGTTCGTCATACTAAATCCTGAAAGTGGAATTCATTTTCGGTATGATGATAGAGTTGAGTTGTCCTTACTCAGAGGATAAAATGTTAATTAATTAAAGTATTCAGTTGCTTGATTAATTAACAGAAAAGAGAATCTTATATACGAGAAATAACGACCGGGAGCCATATGATCCTAATATTGATTAAGATGGATAGTGCAACATTGATTCTATAGTTGAATGAATTTAATGTTAATGAGTTGAATGACATTGGACCCAGTGTTAGAATTCAAGACCCATTAGGAGGTCCAATCTTAATTTTCCTTAAGGCCCTTTAAGTAGCCCAATTAAATGTCCAACAAATAATAAGGTGATTAAAATAGAAGAAATAATTTGTTGCCCAAACAATTCTAATTTAAAACAATATTAAACAATTCGAGATCATGAGAGATTTTATGAAAAAAATAAATATGTATCTTAGATGCAAAAATATCTAATAAAATCAAGAGCTCATAGATTCAATTAATTAATGAAAATTTTCAAAAATTGTATAATACAAGAGGATGATTATTGTTGAAAATTATTTATAGAAATTGGAATACTTGGTATTCAAGAATTTCCTTGTGAAGGAAAAATAGACAATTACCATAATAATTTTAGGCCCATATATCAAGAATGCCTCATTAAAAATAAGGGATAAGAGACTCATTCCAACTCTTACAAGAGCCTCATAATTTTAAAAAATTTGGTGAGGAGTAGGGCAAAATATGTTTCCTTTTTCCTTTATATTGTGAGTGTTCGTGGGGAGGAGTCGTCATTTTCTATCAGGAAGGCTATGCCATTTAGAACCCACCCACCGGGTGTATGAACGTGGACATGAGAATACTTAAGAATTCCTTTGGGTGGATCGAGTTGATCGTGTGATCAAGAAGATCATGCACACCACAAGATACTCAAGAATCATCGCATAGAAAGGTAAATTCACATGAACCCTTAGTTCTGCATGTTTAGGGCTCTCTTATATGAATTGTTATATATATGCATGTAAACTCGTTGTTGGACGATCAACTATTTGATTTAATATATTTGAATCATGCAATTAGTTGTTGTACTTAAATTCGTATTTAGTTTATATCCCGAATAGATCTGGGCACCACGAATCGTTCCCCAACATCAGCCTCACAAATTCTTCAGATTGCACAGTATGGAGAATGATGCTTTTGACGACGCTATCCAAACCAATATGCTTGATCTGATCACTTGTAAGCTGGTCTCTTGGGGTTGGACCACCTGGGCAGGTACTGGAACATTCCCACACACAGGGAAGGTAGTAGCTGCATCTATCATGAAGGAGATTGACCCTTCTTCAATGACCCTGTACATCTGGTCATGAATGACATGGAGATGTGCAAAAAATCTAAAATTTCAATAATCATAGTTAGTCATAGAGAATTCAGGCAGACTAGCCTCAAGTTTTTTTATGTCATAATGCAAAATATTTAGAAAATCTTATATCTATTGAAATAATCACCAAAAATTTCAACGTTGAAACTATTGATCCTCAAAGGCAGTGGCCTTTTGAACCACTGCTCTGATACCACTTGTTGGTCCCAAATGAGTCTAATCAGTGTATGAGGGAATACACTGATGCCAAATTATTTTGCAAGATCCCTGAAAGGAATTCAGTCAGCTTGAACTGAGGACAATCACTAAACTGAGTTAGGATGACTGCCAGGTCAAAATTTAGATATGCAGAATTCATGAGTGCTCAGTGAGGCTAATTTAAGACAACCTACCTACTGACAGCTAAAGCTTATCAGTTGGATAATTATCTTAACCACTGCAAGTGCGAGCCCTAAACTCTACTCGTTTTAGTTTTCTTAAAGATTTTACCTTAGACTTTTCAAAGATGTGTTTAGAGGGTCAGTGCACAGGTTCAGGTCAGGAAATTTGGGTCTTTCTTGGGAAAATAAATATTGAATGCTAATAATATGACAGTTTAATATGCAGAAAACAGTAAACATCACACAAGTATTTGACGTGATTTAGAGACTCAAGCTTTTACATCCACTACCCTGATTTAACAGGAGAAATCATCTCTTAGGATTTGGTACTTATTTTTAACGTGCCAAGATGCATTGCAGTCAAATATTCTCTGTTAATGAAATCTTCGCGAAACGATTTTCCGTGTGGCTTTTAACGTGATTTCACTAACAATACGTTGAATCAAGCTTACTGGAATTTGCAAAGTACAAATTCTGGAAAGATTTCGGTAGAGTTTAGCTAGAGCAGCAAAAACTTGGTTTTATTTCTGAAAAATGGCCTATTTATAGGCAAAAATACAAGCAGGTGGTGGCTAGGTTGTTGCCACGCTTAACAGGGTGTTGACATGTGTCCCTTACGTGTTAAAAGAGATAATTACAACAAGAAATCGGCCAAAAATGATGAAAACACTGTTCTGGCGATCAGGTATGAAGGCGGCGAGCAGCTGGTTATAAACACCGTAGGAAGCGAGCAGCAGGTTGGGCGAGCTGGTGAGCAGGTGCAGTTGCTCGCCTCCGGGCGAACAGGTGAGCTGGTGAGCAGGTGCAGCTACTCGCCTCCGGGTAAGCAAGTGCAGCTGCTCGCCTCCGGGTAAGCAAGTGCAGCTGCTCGCCTCCGGGCGAGCAGGTGCAGCTGCCCACTTCCTTTGAGTTTGCACAGCTGCTTTCCTCATGTGATTCTTTCATCTTCTTTGTTGGTTTTCACTTGTTCCGGTTGCATCTTGGCTTTATTATTATGATTTTCTTGTCTTGGGTTAATTCTCCTGGGATACGTCACCTGGGAATAAGTTGATTACTTCCTTTAACATTCGGATTAACTTATTTCATCAACATTCTCATCTTAGGATATTGACCCCTAGAATTTAACGAGTTCTAGTCCTCTACAACCAATCTCACCACTCTATCTCACCATTTGATCTAGAGGGTTTGGAATTATGAGTTTCAAACTAAGTGTTATAACCTTTACAACACAAAATAGAAACAAAGGCGTTAGGCTATCACTCTAAGCTTAAGATATTACAATTAAGCATGAATACAGAAATGAGTCAAATATCTCTAGCACTAGAGAAATTTAAATTTACAAAGTGCTTGAATGATTGTAAGCTTTGAGCGCTTGAGACTCTTGGTTAATTTCAGCTTAAAAAAATTTCATAATCTTATTTGGGTGCAAGACCTTCTGTATTTATATTCAATATATTCTTGAAAAACTATCTATTGGAGAGATATGCCCAAGACTTGCTATTTTTAGGAGTAGCAAACGGGTATAAGAATGTAGGATCCAATCCACCATGTTTTTTTTGTGTGAAAAGAATCTTCTGCAATGTCGTCTACTTTTTGTAGATTGTTAGGTGTCAGGTCCATATATAGGCGTCATCTTCTCATTGGCTCCCATCCCCAGAGTAACAAACACTCAGAGTCAAACTCAGGTTTTAAACATTGTCTCATCTGAGTGTACTATTGAGGATCTCTTTATCGTACTTCTTTCTTTGTGCCTCTAATACCCTCTGCAGTCTTTACCTATCTCCTAATAGTGTAACCCAAATACTTAAGTAGCCTGACTCCTTCAGGATCTACTGAGCCTTTAGTGGACTTCCGGGTCTTTAATTTTTCATCCTGACTGATGTTGGTCAGTTTAGAAGAACCAATCTTTCAGGTCAGGTATGGAACATCTTCTGAGTCTTCAAATTCCAGTCAATGCTTCTTCGGCTAGTTCCCCCTCAAACGAGTCCCTGTAAACAAAAGACTAAACCTGATTAACAAGGGTCAATAACTAAGACTCAGACAAATCATCAGATATTCTGAGATCTAATCAAAATAAGTATTGTTCCATCACTGAGTCTTCATATGACACTATATGAAGAATGATGTTCTTGGCGATATTGTCCAATCCTATCTGCTTGATCTGATCTATGATGACCTGATGGATGACATGATGCAATATTTTCAGAAAACCTATAAATTTATTCAGATGATCACCAAAAGTTTCTCCTAAAAAGCTGTTGATATCAACGTCAGTAGTCTTTTAAACCATTAATCTGATACCACTTATTGGGCCCAAAATAAGCTAAATCAGCGTAAGGGAAAAATACACTAATGTTAATTTTTTTTCTAGATTCCTGACATACCTCAGTCAGCTAGACTGAAGGGTAATCCTTAGTGAAGTTAGGAAGACATACAGGTCAGGATTCAGACAAGTTTGAGGTCTGAGTGATAAGGTGAGTCTTAGTCAGATAACTCACCTACTGACAGCTTAGGAGCTTATCAATTGGATAGCAATCTCAACAAGCCTAAGTGCGAAAGTGTGAGCCCTTACAACTACTCGTTTTCAATTTACTGAAAAGTTCATGTCTTAATTTTTCAAAGCTTGTGGTTAAGATATCAATGTACCAAATTCCATCAGGATTAATTAATTCAATCCTGAGAAAATAATGTCAAATACTTAAATGATATGATGAGTAAAGAAATACAGCAAGTAATGCACACAAGAGTTTAACATGGTTTAGAGACTCAAGCTCCCACATTCACGGTCTTGATTTAACATGAGAATTCCTCCATGGAATTGATTCTTATTTTTATTGTGCCAAGGTGCACTGCGGTCCAAGCTTCATCTCATAGGAGCTGACCCCTAGAATTTAACGAGTTCTAGTCCTCTACAACCAATTCCACCAACACATATTACACAACACAATTCTAGGGTGGTTTAACTACTTGTGACAATCCTTACAATTCAAAACAAAACTAAAGGATATGGATTTTCACTTTGAGTTTAGGATATTCTATTGAGCTCTAGAATACAGAATGACTCTAACTAAAGTAGAAACAATAGGAAAACTTGTGTTGTAGAGTGCTTCTTGAACGCTTAAATCCTTGAGAGTCTTAATTGGTTAATTTCTTTGCTTTGAAATTTCCTGTAACCTTGTTTGAATCAAGCTCTTCTGTATTTATAGTCATTCTTGAAAATTATAAATGGAGAGATAGCTCCAAGAATAACTATTTTTAGTAGGTAGACAAAAGACTAAGATCTAGGAGTGGTCCCAATCACTATGCTTGTTTGGTAAAAAAAAAATTTTTTTTTGCTGCAACCTGCGTACATGCCGGTGGACTTCAAATGTCAGTACCCGTACATAAGGTGTCTATTCCCACTGATCTATCTCAACGACAAGTAAAACTTTGACATTTATTTCTCATAATCTTGAAATAGCACTGAGTGATTCAGCAGTACTAAGCATTAATGCTAAGCTATAATGCACAAGTGCGAGTGCGATATGATTCGGGTGTAGGGATACGTCATTTTTTAAAATTGTAGGATACAATTCAGTAAGGATATACCTATTTATATATTTTTTATTATATATAATAACCTGTAATAATAAAAAATATAAAAAATTATCTAATATACAATAAAATAACAATTAAAATTAAAAGTAAGTCTTGTGTGAGACCCTACACTTAAAAGCTATCATTTTTTATTAAAATTTTATCACTTTTTAAAAATGACTTTTTATTAATAAGTGACAGATCTCATGTAATGAGACGGTCTTATGTAAACTTTATTCTAAAATTAAATACCATCAACATACATAAGTTATAATAAAACATTCAATCTAAATGAAGTACCACATCATCGAATTAAGTTACATTAAATAACGATTTTCAATTAAAATAAATACTTCATCCGTCCACCAAAAAATTTGCTCATTTTATTTGCACGTATTTTAATGCAATATATTGTGAGGTCCGTTTATGAATAAAGTGATTGTGTTATAAAAAGTATGTCATATATTTTCCAGTCCACATATAGTGATTGAATTATTTTATTTTATTTTAATTTTTATATTAATTTATATATTTAATTATGTATATTTTAATATTAAATTTTAAAAAAAATTGACAAAATGTTGGTGTTCGTGCTACGGAGCCCAAGTGATTTAACCCGCTTTGAATTATTTCAGGAGCAGCTTAAGGTATGTTTCTGATTTTTTTATTGAAGGAAACTTATAATGATATATTTAGTCCTGTCCTTTTGGTATTATATTTCTTAGTTCCTTAGCTATCAGATTAGCATTGTTTCTTTATTTTTAATTTGCAGAAACCTCAAAAGCAGTGGTTTCTAGAGATCTCTGTTATTGTGTATCTTTATGTATATTCTCTGTTAGTTCAATGCATTTATCCTGCTTGATCTTGTAAGCAAAACACTCGTGCGTTTTTTATTCTTAGGATTGTTTCACACTATGATGAACATATAAGAATTATAATATTTGATAACCTTGCGTATATTTGATGTCTTTAAACTGTATGAGAAGTATATTTGTTCATTCAGTTCAAATATTTGATGTGATGAAGAATGAGAAGACGACATTCCAGAAGGTCATGTTCTTTGAATTTGTTCAATACTATTCAGTGGATTATGGATTTGTGCATTACTGTTATTTTGGCGGATTGTTGATTAATCTGAACAACATATAATGTTAAAATTATGATCATGCTCTTTCTTTGCTTTGCTGCTTGTGAGCTTTTGTAGCAGTGGTGTTTTGTTTCTTTGCTTCGATGCTTGAGATCTATATGCCCCACTCACATAACAAAGCCTATGGTAAAATCACATGTGAACATGATGAAATATCATGTCATTCTTTTGGCATGACATAATTATCATCTCTAAATTTTGCAGGAGCGCAAGAAGCTCTACCTTGTTCACCTATCTGAACTGGAGTATTTTGCTTTGCCAAAAAACTTGAAACTAATTGCATTACCATTCTTTGAACTATATGACAACATACCAGTTTGAAAAGATTTAGTACTTCTAAATTTAATATGTGTGCGTATACATATATACATCAAGTCATATGATTCTTACACAACTCTCAGTTGATCTGTGCTTTAGAGACATGGATCTTTTATAACAACCATTCCACAACAGCTATCCAAGTTTCACTTCAACCTGATTCAACCATAAATTACTTGGGCTTCTCTTGAATGTAGATATGACACCGAATGGATAACATTGATGATTTGGAATATATTAAAATGTAGTCCTTCCAGGTTTGGCTGAGATAAAATCAAAACGTGTCACAATTTTAGATATATCCCTACATACTAACGTCCCAGGTTTGGCTAAGACAATTTCAAACTATCTTCCAGTTTCTTTTTTTTTTGTTCAGGCAATTGAAAAATTTCTCAAGTTGGCTTCTCCAAATAATGATAACACCCTACTTGGATGTTTGATTTTATATCCCCTTTCATTTAAAAAAGAAATTTCGCCATCTCCATAACATTTTTTTGAATTTCTTTGTTTGCTTTATTACTTTCTTTGAATAAAATTTAGGAGATCACCTTGTAATTCATATTTACAGTGCTTTTGTGATTCATAAAGAACTGTGCATTATCATATGCCATTGTCAACACTAAAACTTGAGCAGGATTTCTGCTTTGGGGACATATTAGTATGGTGCTGATTTCATATAGACTGTTGAGTGTGTGACAAGCTGGTGGAGTCCACACTTTGAAACAATCATGTATCTTTAGTGTCCGAAGTTATTTTGCAATGACAATAAACAAAGGTTAAGGAAAAACACTACAAAAGGTTAAAGTATACCTACTCAAGCATGTATTCTCATACAGATAAATTGTATGTTGCGCTTTCTAGAGGAATTTTTATACAGAATACAAAAATGTTGATCACATCAAATGAGAGGGGTCAGACAAAAATATTGTATATAAAATTTTTAATGTAAATAAAAAGAAACTTTTTTCCACAAAAATATACAAAGATCATAATAGAATACATTATTGAAGAATTGTGTCCATGACATGACATAGATATAATTATAATAATTATAATTTTTCAACAAAAAAATTTAAATATTATATAATATTTATCGTTTATAGATATAAAAAATATGAATAATTTTTTTTAATATTTTTAGGAAATAATTATCAACAACGTGCGAAGCACGTATATACTAACTAATATTAGGCTAAAAATCTTTACAACAACCAACTTATTCATTCAATTTTTTCATTCACGAATCACGACTTCACACTCTCAAGTTCACGTTGTAATTTTTTAAAATATTATGTATGAAAAATTATATTTGAATCCATGGCCCATGTTATTTTTAATAGAAAAAATAAATTGGGAAAAAAAATTGGATACTTGATTTCGGGTACCCAAACTAAATCGGGTTCGAGTTTTTTAATATTGTACCCAAACTTATATTTGTTTTGAGATTTAGGTGTGCGTAACAAGTCATGACTTTGAAATCTTGGGACGTGAAAATCTTGATGAATAATAAAAATATGTGTTAGGTTTGGGATTTTGGTATGGTAAGATGTTACTTAATGTCAAATCCGAGTGCAGTAATGGTTGATATTATAGGCATAATAGATATTTTATAAGTGTTGCTTTGGAAACAGTAATAATATGTATTTTTAGGTGTGGATTGAGTTTGAGATTTTAAAATCGGATGTTAAATCCCAAACTCAAGTGGAGCGTGAATGCAAAGTCTTACGTCCATTCGAGTGAGTCCCAAAACAAACATACTAGATACTCGAAATTTTGGATCCGAATCTGACAAATTCAGTGCATGTTTGCAATCTCTAATAGAATTGAAAAATTGATATTAAGTAATTTTAGTAGTAAAATGAAAAATAAGGAGTATTTTAAACTTAAGTGATTTCAAAAAATGATTAAAAAAAATGTATTTGCAAAAGAAGTGTGATGTGGGATAAGTGTCTATCCCACTACTCATAGCTAAAAGAGAAGGGAAGTAGTCTTCAAATTCCATGTCCAACTCTGAGCAGAGCCAGAATTGGATCATTAACACGAAAGTCAGGAAAAGTGACTAAGAGCATAGACTTTGTTTAGATAACAATGGTGATAAGTTAAACTCTCATCTCTATGAGAGTTGGAAAAACCAGAAGCCAGAACTGGGAGAGATGCTCCGCTTCATGTAAATATAAACCTATTTGATGAAACTTGGATAAGAAGTATC
This sequence comes from Prunella vulgaris, assembly GCA_026898435.1. Lineage (NCBI taxonomy): Eukaryota > Viridiplantae > Streptophyta > Magnoliopsida > Lamiales > Lamiaceae > Prunella > Prunella vulgaris. Next base: position 879,081 of record JAPKLY010000048.1, read on the forward strand.
CAAATATCAATAATGCTGAGATAAGGATTCCCTTGTTGCAGTGTGCAATGAGCACTACCATGAAAAGGATGAAAAACGAATCATTCTTGTACCAATGAATGATTATTTGTGACACTTGGCATAAATGGTAACAAACCACAAAATGGTCCCCTCAAGTGGTCCCCTATGACAGTTGGGCCTTGAGGCTGAGAGATTACAATTGTGCCCTCCATAGAAAGAGGAGATATAAAAAACTATTCCAATTCATTATTAAAAGACACATATACATTTTTCCATCACATACTTTCTGCATTATTTACATATCAATGGTGGCTGACTTGGGCGTCGGAGGATCAACGTCGGGGTCCCTCCCGGCTTGATTTCTTGCAGATCTCCATCGGAAAGCTTCCAGAGTGGATCGCTGGAGCTGGACAGCTGTGTTAGAGAAGCTCCTATCATCGTTTCATTTGAAGACGGATTATATTTAGCTAAATACAGGTAAACCTTGATCCATCTTTGTCTGATAAATTCTTGTTGACGAATATGACATTTTTGTATTCATCAACAGGCGCCATCTGTGGGAAAAATTTAAGCTTTGGCGTGAGTGTTCCTTTTGAAATCGTTTTGTATGAAAGAATATGTAGAGTATTGACACCATTGTTTGCTGAAAATGAGGGATTTGTTTTTACCCTTCCTGGAATAATTTCTTGATAAGAAATATATGTATGATTTGAGTGGAAAATATGATGATGAAAGATTTTGAATAAATCTGTGAATGATTTCTGAAATGTTTCTGCTTTATGTACGAAATTTTCTGAAGAAAATAGAATGTAGGAAGGTACTCTTTAAACAGGAATGTAGCCTTTTAGAAAGAAAATCTGGATATGGTGTCATGAAAAATAATATCCTATGAATGATCTTGAAGATGAATATATGCATGTGTAGCTGATAAGAAGATGAACATTGTGGTTTTTAAAGATGAATATGAGATATGATTCTTGGATTGATAAACTGTTATTATCATTGTGATATGATGAAAGAAAATCAGAATGTGTTTCTCGAGAAACACTAGCAAATTAATGTATTTATTCAATGAAAGTTATTATTTGAAGTTGTGTTTGGAAGAACACCTTATGATAAAGATGATGAACTGATTGTTTTTTATTCATAAAGGTAGAAATGACTGAGCACTTCCCAAGAATCTGGGAAAAGATTTTGACAAAGTTGCCAACACGCCGGTTAGTATGGATACTCCGGTAACGATAGTGTTGGATGAAAGAACTCCGGGTATGAACCCAGATCAGAACGATTCCTCCTTAATTTCGATGACATCGGAACATTTGAAAAGTCTGATACAGTCAGCAGTGAATAACGCCTTGTTGGCTAGAACTCTAGAGTTGGAGGCTCCACCGGGGACGCAGATACCCCCGGCGGAGATGCCTCTACTCACCAGAAATGAAAATGCGATGGCTGAAATTCTGGGATCTGGACCTCAGGTCGAACCTGTTGTCAAAACTCAGAGCATGCTAGAGAATAGGGCCTGGAATGTGCCCGGAGAGAATAGGGCCTGGAATGTGCCCGGAGAAAATAGGGCCTGGAATGTGCCAGAAAAAAATCGGGCCTGGAACGTGCCCAACACATCACCTCTTCCTCTGGGAGACGTCCCAGGGGAAGAAGATGTGAGAACCAGAATTAGCAGAGCAGCTGCCGGTGGATCTGCCGCCAGAGATGAGAGAATGTTTACCAGAACTAGTACGAGAGGCTCACGATTAGTTGAGTATGAAAGTGGGGACTCAGAAGAAGAAGAAGCTGAGTCCACAGCAAAGATTGCTGCGAACAAAGAACTAGCATCTCTGAAAAGAGATATAGAAACAATTAAGAAACATTATGAAAAAACAGAAAAGAAATCCCTCCGCTCTAGGGGATCTCCATTTTCTGAGGAAATTCTGGCAGATCCATTGCCATGGAACTTCAAAACTCTGAATTATGAGTATGATGGAACTACTGATCCGCAGGATCATTTGTTGAGATTTGAAAATGGAGCTTTGCTCCACAGATATTCTGATGGGGTAAAGTGTAGAGTATTCCTCACTACCCTCACCAAATCAGCTCAGAAATGGTTCAGTTAGTTGCCCGCAGAATCGATTCACTCCTCTGGGGAACTCAGTAACTTATTTTTGCATCAATTCGCTAGCGCTCAAAAAATTGCAAAGACTTCATTGTATTTGTTGTCTTTGAAGCAGAAATCGAATGAAAAATTGAGAGAATATATCACGAGGTTCAATGAGGCAGCACTGGAAGTGCCCTCAGCCTCTGATGAAGTAAAGACGAATGCTCTAGCTCAGGGCCTAAGAGATGGAGACTTTTTTAAGTCTCTGGCTAAGAAACCACCCTTATCATTTGATGAGCTCCAAGAAAGAGCTGATAAGTACATAAACCTGGATGAGGCCAGAGGGGCCAAGAAAGAGGAAAGTCGTGATGAGAAAAGTGGAGAGAAGAAGAAAGAATCAGAAAAGAAGAAATTGACCTCCCCAGAGAAAGGAAAGGGGGGCAGAGAAAAGGTTAAACCTGAGAGATTTGACACTTACACTCCTCTGACACTGCAACCTGCAGAGATGTTGGAAGTATTGGCTGACCATCCTGGTTTTAAGTTTCCTTTCTCAGCGAAAAGAGGGCCTAAAAACCCCAGATCTGAATTCTATTGTAGATTCCATAATGATTATGGACATGATACAAATGAATGTCGGCATTTGAAAGATGCCATTGAGAGATTGACCAGAAAGGGACATCTGGCAGAGTTTGTCAGAACGGATAGGGAAAGAAATAGCTATCCACATAAGAGAAAGGAAGTCCCAGAAAAGGGAAAAGAGGTGATAGACCAGCAACAAAAAGATGGACCTGGATACAAAAGAGGATATATCCAAATGATTGTGGGAGGCCCAACGGATGATGATTCCAATCGGGCAAGGAAAGCTTCTGTGAGATCTGCTCAACTCTGGGTAAACAGAGTTGGATATGAGGTGGGAGAAATGAGTAATCCCCCATGTATCCAATTCGGACCTGAAGATGAAATTCCAGTTCAAAGACCAAACAACGATGCGTTAGTGGTGACAATGGAAATTGGAGGATATGATGTTGCTAGGGTCTTTGTGGATACTGGCAGTTCAGCAGACATCATTTTTTATGATTGTCTAGCAAAGATGAACTTGAATGTGGAACTTGAAATAGTTGACACATCACTTTTTGGATTCACGGGAGGAGCAATCCAACCCAAAGGGCAAATTTCCCTTCAAGTCAGAATGGGAAGCCCACCAGTATGCAATGTAAAGATGGTAAGTTTTTTGGTGGTGGATGCTCCTTCATCATATAATGTGATTTTGGGGAGACCATCTCTGAATCTTTTCCGAGCAGTTGTCTCCACGTATCATATGAAATTGAAGTTTCCAGTGGGGGAGGAATTGGCAGAATTGGTGGGAGGCCAATGCTGCTCTAGAAAGTGCTATGTTGAGACAGTGAGAAAAACCACACAATATGTGAAAACAGATGAAACCAGAGGGGATGACCCCATTGGTAAGAGGATGAAGAGAATAGAGCAGATGGAGGAAGAGCCAGAGATGAAAATTCAGGCAGAAGAGGAGCTTATGCCAGTGGAGTTGTTCCCGGGCAGAGCTGGATTTACTACCAGAATTGGTACACAGATGACTGGCGATGTAGCAGAAGCGGTCATAGAATGCTTGAGAAGAAATGCAGATTTGTTTGCATTTCGACCAGAGGATTTGGTCAGAATTGATCCAGAAGTAGCTCTGCATAGCTTGAATGTGGATCCCAATTGCAGACCTGTGAAGCAAAAGTTGAGACAGTTTGGGTATAAGAAAGACCAAATCATAAGAAAAGAAGTTGAGAAGCTCTTGAGAGCAAAACACATAGAGGAAGTACAATTTCCAGAATGGCTGTCCAATGCTGTTATGGTAGCAAAGGGAGCCGGAGCATGGAGAATGTGCATAGATTTTCGAGATCTGAATAGAGCATGCCCAAAAGATCATTATCCTTTGCCAAGGATTGATCAACTTTTGGACTCAACATCCGGATGTGAATTATTGTCAATGATGGATGCCTATCAAGGTTACCATCAGATCTGGATGAAAAGAGAAGATGTGCCTAGAGCTTGCTTTATGGTATCTTATGGCACTTATGGATATGTGAAAATGCCTTTCGGATCAAAGAACGCTAGTTCCACCTATCAGAGAATGGTAGATCTGGTATTCAAGAAGCAAATTGGTCGTAACATGGAAGTATACGTAGATGATATGCTGGTAAAAAGTTTCCAACCAAAAGATCATGCTTCAGATCTGGAGGAAATATTTGGAGTATTCAGAACTTATCAGATCTGATTAAAACCCACGAAGTGTGCATTCGGGGTAAGATCTGGAAAATTTCTGGGGTACATGGTAACTCCCAGAGGCATTGAGGTGATTCAAGCAAAGGTGAAGGCAATTCTTGATATGCAATCACCTAGAAATTTGAAAGAATCACAGAAGCAAAATGGGCATATTGCAGCCCTTAGTCGTTTCATCTCTCGTGCAGCAGAGAAGAGTTTGCCTTTCTTCAAGATATTGAGGAAAGGCTCAAAATTTGAATGGAATGAAGAATGTTAAAAAGCCTTCGAAGATTTGAAAGATCATTTGAAAAGGTTGCCCTTACTCACCAAACCGGTGCCAAAGAAAACCTTGTATTTATACTTCTCCGTGGGAGAATATGCACTGAGTTCAGTTCTGATAAGAGAGGAAGAAGGAAGGCAATTGCCCATATACTATGTTAGCAAGATAATGCAAGGACCAGAAATGAGATATTCTGAAATTGAGAAGTCTGCTCTGGCTGTGATGGTGACAGTCAGAAGGCTCAGGCCATACTTTTTATCGCACAAGGTAGTTGTGAGAACCAATCTACCCATGAGATCTATAATGAGTAGACCAGACCTGTCTGGCAGAATGGTCAAATGGGCAGTAGAGCTGGGAGAATATGATCTCGAGTTTGAGCCCAGAACTGCTATTAAGGCGCAGGCCTTAGCGGAGTTTATCCAAGAGACAACGAACAAAGATAAGCCTGAGATTTGGAAGGCGTTTGTAGATGGATCTTCATCGACAGCCGGGTGTGGGGTAGGAATCGTGATAATTCCTTCCACCGGTGAAGAATTGCAATTTGCAATCAAGTTGAAGTTCAGAGCTTCTAACAATGAGACTGAATATGAGGCATTCTTGAGAGGAATGCAGATGATGTGGGAGATAGGTTCGCAGAGAGCCATCATCTACTCAGATTCACAGTTGGTTATCCAACAGCTCTTGGGGGCATACAAAAGAAAGAATGCCAAAATGATAGAATATGCAGAATTGGCTGAAAAAGTCAAGAAGAAGTTTGATGAACTTAAGATTGAGCAAATTCCCAGAGAGGAAAATGGTACAGCTGATTATTTGGCTAAGCTGGCCAGCACTGCAGAAGAGGGAATGCCGGGAAAGATCACTTTGTTCACAGCGGAAGAGAAAATTCATCCCCCATAAGTGAATTCCACCTCTGATGGAAACAAATAGAGGATCCCAATCATCCAGTTTTTTAGAACTTGAGAGGGGACAGAAGCAATAAAGAAGAGAGCTTGTATAAGATATTGTATGATCGGAGATGATCTATACAGAAGAACATTTTCCCAACCTCATTTGAGGTATCTTTCAGAGAAAGAAGAAAACTATGTATTGAGAGAAATTCATGAAGGATGTTGTGGCAGTCATGCTGGATATAGAGAGTTGGCAAGGAAGGTCTTGAGAGCCGGATATTATTGGCCAACTCTAGCAAGAGATGCTCAAGAATTGGTCAAGAGATGTGATAAATGCCAGAAGTATGGACCTATAATACACACACCAGCTGTGGAAATGGGATTGATGTTCTCTCCATGCCCATTCGATAAATGGGGCATTGATATTGTGGGAAAGTTTCCTACAGCCCCTGGAGGAAAGGCTTTTATGATCGTAGCTGTTGATTACTTCACAAAATGGGTAGAAGCGGAAGCAGTAAGAAAAATTGATGAGACAACCAACATAAAGTTCTTATGGAAGAATATATGTTGCAGATATGGGATACCACAAATCCTGATATCGGATAATGGAACCCAGTTTGTAGGAACTCGAGTTCAGAACTGGTGTTCAGAGATGAATATTCAGCAGAGATTTGCAGCAGTGGCTCATCCTCAAGCAAATGGGCAAGTAGAAGTCACTAATCGCACTATAGTGAATGGAATCAAAACTCGTCTCTCCAGAGCTGGAGGAGACTGGGTGGAAGAGATAGAGCCAGTGTTATGGGCATACAGAATCAGTACCAGAACTGCCACTGGAGAATCACCTTTCAATTTGGTGTATGGAGCTCCAGCTGTGATTCCGGCCGAAGTAGGAATTAAAACACATCGTATATTGATGTATGACGAAGAGCAGAATGCGAAGTTGATGAGAGAAAACATGGATTTGCTTGAGGAAGAGCGACAAATGACAAATCTAAGAATGAAAAAGTACAAAAGCAAGGTGAAGGCTGTACATGATAAGAAAGTAAGAATGAGGAAATTGGAAAAAAGAGATTTGGTTCTACGCAGAGCTGATGCTCTCAAACCAACTGGAAAACTGGACCCTAATTGGGAAGGCCCCTATGTGGTGACAAAGGTCTTGAGAGGAGGAGCTATGAATTGAAAGATGAGAATGGCTATCAGTTGCCGCAACCATGGAACATTTCGAATCTGAAGAAGTACTACGCTTAGATGAGCATGAGCTCAGAGATTCTAGACAAGCTTTTTTATCGTTTCTGAATCAAAGATGTAAGGAAGAGATGCTATGATTTTATGAATTCAATGAAACCCTACCAGAGCTGAGGCATTTCAGTTCTGATAGTTGATTATGCAATATCGAATATTGAGAAAACTCTTGAATCTCTAGTTCTTAAACAAACTTCCAGAGAAGTTCAATTAAGAACTGGAGGGAATAGAATTGAAGAAATTATTTGACGAATTTGAACTTTAAGTTCTTAAACAAACTTCCAGAGAAGTTCAATTAAGAACTGGAGGGAGTAGAATTGAAGAAATTTTTTGACGAATTTGAACTTTAAGTTCTTAAACAAACTTCCAAAGAAGTTCAATTAAGAACTGGAGGGAGTAGAATTGAAGAAATTTTTTGATGAATTTGAACTTTAAGTTCTTAAACAAACTTCCAGAGAAGTTCAATTAAGAACTTGAGGGAGTAGAATTGAAGAAATTTTTTGACGAATTTGAACTTTAAGTTCTTAAACAAACTTCTAGAGAAGTTCAATTAAGAACTGGAGGGAGTAGAATTGAAGAATTTTTTTGACGAATTTGAACTTTAAGTTCTTAAACAAACTTCCAGAGAAGTTCAATTAAGAACTGGAGGGAGTAGAATTGAAGAATTTTTTTGACGAATTTGAACTTTAAGTTCTTAAACAAACTTCCAGAGAAGCTCAGTTAAGAACTGAAGGGAGTGGGGTTTTGGGTAAACCAATATCCTAGATATCTTTTTACTGAAGTAAAAGAAACAAAACAATACGCAAGCAAGAAAATGAAATACTGTATAAGTGATAGCAAAAATAAAGATGATTCAAAGATACAAGGACATTGTTCAAAAGACAGAAATAAGAAGGTCGTAGCCAAAAAAGTCATCTAGATAAAACAATGAATGAAACATCTCATTCATTCAGATCGGTAACCAAGCCAATAGTGGTAACCAAGTCAGTAGGAGCTTGTGCAGCAGCAGCAGAGGGAGGCATCCCAGGATCAGAACCATTAGATGAAGACAGATCATAGAGTAGAGAATCAGCAGGAGGTAAATCTGGGGAAGAGAATACTTCTCCTGAAAGTTGAAGAGCAGCTTTCTTCATGGCAGGAAGGAACCATGGGGCTTCAAGAGGGGCAGAAGTATCCCCTTGGAAATGAGGAAAAGGGGTGATATTATCCTTAGCCTTGGAAATATCGAGCTTTTCCAGAAAACCTTTCTCTTGAGCCTGTTTCGCAGTGCACTTGAAACCATGTTTAATGAAATGACTCATGTGAGGAGTCATATCACTCAGATACAGTGAACTGGATCGATAAGCTTGAAGAATCCCTTCAAGCAATTCCTTGAGAAAAGCCTGCCCAGAAGAGGTATGGAGAAATTTCGAACGGTAGAGATTGATGCCATCCAAGATACCTTGGGCATGACCCTGAGAGTAGCTTTCCTCCAGCAGCTTTTTCTCTGACCTCAGTTGGAGAGAAAGAAGTTTCTCAGCCTTGGAAACCTGCTGTTGAAAAGAAGAGTTCTCTGAAACGAGGACACCGACACGAGCTTTTAAATCTTTGTTCTCTTGAGAAAGTTGAGATATTTCCTGTTCCTTAGAGGCCAAATTAGAGGCAGAAGGAGCGTCACTTTCCAAACGTTCAATCTTCAGTAACTCAGTGTGCAAATCCAAGAACTAGAAAAGAAATTAAAAATGAAACAATGTAAGTGGCAAGAAAGAAAAATGCCAAAAGAGAGAGTGATGGTATGAATACCTCACATAGACGTTCATACATAACGTTCTTCAATGTAGGAACAGAGAGCTTAGAATCAGAGGATTCCAGTTTGGGACTTTTAAGAGTCTCCATGAATTGAATGTTTTTATCAAAGGAACCGTAGTGATAGGATCGGGATTCTCCACTGACATAGCGGAATTGGAACCAGTACGCTTAGAGAAACGAGTCTTATTCAAGACAGGCTTAGGCTGCGACTTGGAAGTAGCAGCCCTCTTACCCTTCCCCTTGGAAGGATCATCAATTGTAACCTTAACATCAATAGAAACTGGGATGGGATTATCTTGAGGACATGCAGAAGAAGCCTCATGAGTCTTGGAAGGGGAAACAGGAACATCACCTTTAGTACCCTCGGCTTCAGGATCAGAAACATGGGTCTTGGATTCATGACCTTCATCATCAGATAACACTAGGGCATTTGCCCAAGACATGCCTAGAAAACAAATAAGCAAATGAAATTAGCTAGAGCTAAAACTCGTTCATAGATGAACAACCAAACACAATACAAGCAAGAAAGAAATATACCCAGATCAGAAGAAGAGGAAACAACTTGATCAAGTAATCCGAAATGAGAAAGGACATGGGACTCTTTTAGAAGAAGAAACATTTTGAGTTACCCCTTTTTCGAAACAAGCTCATTGAAACGAGGCATAATTTCTCTATTAATTGGAGAAATAGCTCCCTCAAAAGAAAGTGAAGACTTAGAAATTTTGGGGGATTTATATTGCCGGCCATTGGTTGAAAAAGTTCATACCCCAGAACGCGGAGTTACAACAAAGTAACTGTCTTTCAAGATACCATCTATACTAGGGGGTTTACCCACGAAGTGAGCAAGACCCTGAGTTCGAGAACTGAAATAGTAAAATTCATCACGCCTCTTCAGGTCGTGACAGAAGTAAAAACTTTCCGGTGTTGGATCACCCCCATTAGCTTTGAGAATAAAGAAGTAATCAAGCATAAGCCTAATTGATGAAGGATTAACTTGGTTCACTGGGATACCGAAAAAATTACAAACGGACACAAAGAAAGGTGCGATTGGAAAACGTAGCCCAGCAGTTATTTGGGCTGCCCATAAAGCCAAAGAGGGAAACCCCAAGTGGTTAGCGCGTTCATCAGGACCAGGTAGGTCTATTAAAAAGTCAGAACAAGACGCTAGCAAGCCCCTAAGACTAGAAAGGTCATCTTTATTCAAATTAGTTTCTTTTGAAATGAGATTCCAGTTGTCCCTCTTCTTCACATGAACAATGTGAATGGGGCGACTCGAAAGCAACACAGTAGAGTTAGGGTTTGAAACTTTAGATTCAGAGGGTAGTTTCGAGACTACTTGATTAATGGTAGAACCCAACGACTTATATTTAAGAGGCATCCTATCGAAATGCTTGAAGAAAAACGAAAAGGATTGATGAAAAATTTTGAGAAAAAGAAGAAGTACTGAGAAAATGACGAGAAATACCTCGGAAATAAAGAGGAAGGTAACTTGATTACGAACACTGGAGCTCCTTCCAGAAGAGCTTAACCCTAGGTAATAGTCTCCAAAAAATATCGGAGACGAAGCGCTTGAGAAATGCAATTGAAATGGAACTGAAATGAAGCGGAGAAGATGAAAAGAGGAAACCTCCTCCGAAGACTGAAAAGAGACGGACAAGTGGACGCTCCGGGCATAATAAGATTGCAACGTGGACGGAGGCGATGAAAGTACTTGAAGGGTCGCTTGTGAGTACACGTACCCTTTGATATTAAAAGAATTTTTGAATTTATTCAAAAAAAAAATGTAAATAAGAAAAAGAGAGGGAAAAGAAAGAGATAGTCTTTCCGAAAAATAGAAATAGGGATCAGAGTTGACCTCTTAATCCTGGAACCAAGATAAGAAATTATTATTCCATTTAAAATCTTAGAAAATTTTTATTTGGAATAGGAGGGAGTAGTTGATGTGGCTGCTCATAGCTAAAAGAGAAGAGAAATAGTCTTCAAATTCCATGTCCAGCTCTCAGCAGAGCCAGAATTGGATCATTAACACGAAAGTCAGGAAAAGTGACTAAGAGCATAGACTTTGTTTAGATAACAATGGTGATAAGTTAAACTCTCATCTCTATGAGAGTTGGAAAAACCAGAAGCCAGAATTGGGAGAGATGTTCCGGTTCATGTAAATATAAACCTATTCGATGAAACTTGGATAAGAAGTATCCAAATATCAATAATGCTGAAATAAGGATTCCCTTTTGCAGTGTGCAATGAGCACTACCATTAAAAGGACGAAAAAAGAATCATTCTTGTACCAATGAATGATTATTGGTGACACTTGGCATAAATGGTAACATACCACAAAATGGTCCCCTCAAGTGGTCCCCTATAACAGTTGGGCCTTGAGGCTGAGAGATTACAATTGTGCTCTCCATAGAAAGAGGAGATATAAAAAACTATTCCAATTCATTATTAAAAGACACAGATACATTTTTCCATCAGATACTTTCTGCATTATTTACATATCAATGGTGGCTGACTTGGGCGTCGGAGGATCAACGCCGGGGTCCCTCCCGGCTTGATTTCTTGCAGATCTCCATTAGAAAGCTTCCAGAGTGGATCGCCGGAGCTGGACAGATGTGTCAGAGAAGCTCCTATCATCGTTTCATTTGAAGACGGATTATATTTAGCTAAATACAGGTAAAACTTGATTCGTCCTTGTTTGATAAATTCTTGTTGACGAATATGACATTTTTGTATTCATCAAAGTGTTTCTAAAAAGGGTATTGGTTATTGTTTTCTTGAGGATTGTGTAGAAGTACTTAAGTGTAAGCTATAAGTTAAAAATTGTTGCTTGACCAAATATGATAATAAACACTTACATTAATAGTTGAAAATATGTTTTAAGTACTTTTTTTTCTAAAAAGTAAGCATTTTTACTTTCTTTTTTGAGTTTTCAAACAAGTAGTTAAAATGATGCCCACCCGCAGGGTGTGTAGATCCATATTTTTGAAAATGTATAATTTCAAAATAAAATGCATGTATTTAAAAATATGGAAAAATTTGTGTGATATTTCAAAAATATTTATTTATAATGTATGAACAGAGAAAATTATTCCTTCTTGTAAACTTTATTGAGTAGATAAATCGACAATTGTCTTGAAATACTCGGTCGGAAAAGGGAGGGGCCGCCGGCCTGGGGTACAAATGCTGAGCTGGCACAATTGAATAGCCACATTAGAAGTTTTGGAATTTGTGCGTTCGTCCTTATTCAATGGCTACGCAAAGAAAAGAACCGTTGGTGCTCTCGCTTAGGAAATGACCGTAGTACCCCGCACCATGTTCTATCCACAGCTTTGAACAGCTTGTACCTTTCCCACCTTTACCCCTGTAGGTACAACACGCCTGGCGAATAAAATAATATTATTACAAGAAAATTCTTGTTGTTGCAGCAGGGCAGAGGTGGGCCCACGTTTCCAACGGCCATCTCTTTCGCCAAAAACTTCGTTTAATAGAGACCGTGACCTAAATCGTCGGCTACGAGCTGCAGGAGAAGTAGAAATTTGTGCTCAGCGATCGCATTTTTCGGTGAATTATAGCATTCTGATTTCTCGTTTTCCATCACATCTATGGCGGAGGATTTCGAGGCCGCGGTGGAGGATGGGCTGCGCCTCTCCAAACGGATATACTTCGGCAAGGACAGGGCGGTGGCGCCGCCCAAGCCGGCGACGCCGATGGAGAGAGCCGCCGGGTACTCGTACCTCCCCAATTCGCCGATGCTGTACGCGGTGATTATCGACCCGGCTATTGTCGACAATCCGGATATGCCGAGCTACCAGCCGCACGTGCACGGGAGGTGCGATCCCCCGGCCTTGATCCCGCTACAGATGAACAAGGTTTCCCTCGACGTTGATTGCTATCTCGATACCGCGTTTGTCACGGTGAGCGGCTCGTGGCGCGTGCACTGCGTCATGGGCAGCCGCAGCTGTGATTGCCGCATCGCCGTTCCCATGGGCGAACAGGTACCTTCAAGTCCAATTAATCCTTGCTTTTTTTATGCTAACTTGTTCCATTCTTAATGTAACGATAGCTTTAAATTAAACGGCAATACGGAACTGCAGATTTACTTTTAAGGAACTTAGTTTTATGTGTCCCATGATGATTGAGTGGAGGATTTTGGGTGAATGCTTAGTGATTTGGGTTCATCATTAAATTTAAATTCACATCTGGCTACTCTTTTCTCTTCATAGTTTTCATTTCTTTATCTTCATATTTACGAAGTAGTGTTTTTCTTTGTCAGTTGGACATTTGTTTTTCATAATATTGCACAAGAACGTCAAACCTTATTTCGTTCACGAGTTTTACTAAAGCAAGGGCATATAGTTGCTCGGTAGGGTACAGGCTTGTGCTTCACGAATGTTAGCAATTGTAGGATGCCTAAGTCATACTGTAGTTACAGAGGAAAGGAGAGGGCAGTTTCAGCGTGTCTTGGATTTGTTAATCATGGAAACCCTGTGTTTACCTCCTCATCTACTTTTCTTGTTTTGTGGATATATAATTGGAGTTGTATTTATTTTATGGAAAAGGAGACTTAAATTTTTATTCATGTTTTCCACATTTGTTTTGATTTCATCTCATTCATCACGTTGGAGATTGTAAAATGTATTATAATTTATACACTTGGCTACTTAAGAGTGACTTGGTGTTTTCTTGGTTCTCAAAATGGATATTATTTGGCTAACAGGGTTCAATTCTAGGTGTGGAGGTTGAGGTACCCGGGAAATCATATCGCACTGAATTCAATGCCATCAACAACGAAAAGGGAATGGAGAATGTTGCAAAAGTTGAAGCAGGGGGCTTCTTGAAAGCAGATATCTTTACTCTCACGGTGCCACAGGCAAGTTCGTACTTTCTTTTTATATTCATATTTTCCTATTTTTTTGTTGTATTGTGGATGACCATATTCATCTTGTGAATTTTAATGTTATTATGTTTTCAGATTGACGGAGGAACCAATTTATCTGTTAAGCTTAGATGGTCCCAAAAATTATTGTATCATGATGGCCAAGTCACCTTAAACATTCCATTTAGTTTTCCCGAATATGTAACACCAGCTGCAAAGAAGATCGCTAAACGGGAAAAGATTGAGTTGAATGTTAATGCTGGTTCTGAAACGGAGATTCTTTGCAAAACAACTAGTCATCCTTTGAAGGTACCACTATATTCTGATAGTTGCTATGGATTAAGGAAGAAGGATATGACAGTTTTTCAATTTCCTTTTTGTCTTATTTTTAGGAGCGAGTACGACAGGCAGGAAAGTTGAGTTTCTTATATGACTCTGAAGTTCTTTCATGGTCAAGTAGCGATTTTATGTTCTCATACACTGTAAGCTTTCATGTTTTACTTTCTTTGCATCAACAAATGATCTTGTACTTTATTTCTTACGGAAAATAAGGCAGAACATGCTTTCATATACAATTATTTTTTTGACTGTTTTCAGGTGTCTTCAAGTCACACTTTTGGTTCTGTACTCTTGAGTCCTCCACTGTCACAAGATGTAGATCGTAGAGATATGTTCTGTTGCTACCTTTTCCCAGGAAAACAGCAGAGTGGAAAGGTAAATTAATCTCCCAGTTCTGTAACTTCAAAAAATATAGTCAGCACATACATTTATTAGAAAGAATGCTATTGAACATTTTTAATTCTCCATCTGATTACCTTCTCTTGTTCTCTGCCGTTGTTCTGCTTATGGTTAATACTTGTTGAATCACATTTTCTGTGTTATAAAGGTCTTCAGAAAGGAAGTGGTGTTTATTGTTGACATAAGTGGAAGTATGAGGGGTAAACCCCTCGAGGATACAAAAATGGCCCTCTTTTCTGCACTCGGCAAGCTTGATCCCAAGGATTTTTTTAATGTAATTGCATTCAATGGTGAAACATATCTATTTTCCTCTACTCTAGAGCCAGCGACACCCGAAGTTATCGAAAATGTTACTGAGTGGATTAATACAAATTTTGTAGCTGGCGGTGACACAAACATTCTGCTTCCGCTGAATCAGGTATGTTTCTTCTTCTGAAACTACATGTGAATTCTGTAAAATGATTGGGTTGATGTTAGCAGTACTTGATAGGTAATCGACCTATACAGTTTACCTACTTGTTTTATTTCCTATGGTGGTGCATATACCTTGAAGTTTCAGCTATTGAGGAGAATGCGATTGCATTCTCACATTCATTCATTCCATCATATTTTCAGTTAATTTCCATCCAAAGCTACATGTTCTTGTATACTGCAGCAATACATAGCCCATGAATACCTGGCTTCATGCATGTTCGTAAGTACCTATGTTGCTTTAATTTCATGGTATCAAGTGTTAACGAGCTTTTGGTGAAACAAGGATGGAGGGCACGCTTACTTTTGTGGTTTCTGCATTTATAAATTGGTTCTTTACCCATGCTAACCTCTAGTATTTCTCGAAATAAGACAACAAATAGCAGGAAAGAGTGGTTTTCTTATTTAACCTTTTCTTTGTAATGATATTATGAAAAAGTTTACTTGAAAACGTAGTGTGTTTATAATTTTACCTTTTTATTGAATAATACCATGGGTACATGACAATTCTAACCGTTACTCCTTTACTTTCAGGCCCTTGAGATGCTATCTGATAGTTCCAACTCAGTCCCAATCATTTTCCTCATTACCGATGGAGCTGTGGAAGATGAGAGAAATATCTGTGATGTCATGAGAAAAGAGTTAACAAACCATAAAAACATTCGGCCAAGAATATACACAATGGGCATTGGTATGTATTTTGTGTATCTGTTGGTATGTATTTTGTGTATCTGTAAGTTTTCAAATTTATACATGACCGAAAAACTATATATATATATATATATTAATGGAAGTAGTAAATCTTGTTGGGTAGAGTGCAATTTTATAATCAGACTAAGAAATGGTGCCTCATCAGACTGTTCAGTGATGACTATGGATTCAGAATAAGCAATTGGATTGCCTGATTTACCTTTGCAGTGACACAACAAATCCTCGGAACATCTTTGCTTTATAGACATACAACCACCTTTGCGTTCTTTCCCTACAAGATATTAACTGCATCTCTAATCTTCTATTGTCAGAAAGAAAGCCACCCATCAGTTTATGCTCAATTAAAAAAAAAAAAAAGGTATTTCAAAAACCAAACACAAAAGCCACACTTTGGCTATTTTGAGATGGTCTTTAAATAAGATGCCTGTACATCTCGGAATTTCATAAGTTATTGCATTTTGATTCTTTCTGGCCTTTTAGTATTATTACATAATGTTTCATGAGGAGCTAATAACGATTTGATAATAACTCTTATCATCTCATAATGAAAATCCTTGAATGTTGCTCTCAGGCGTTATTTATTTGCATGTTGATCCCATTGCATTAATGATGTTTAGCTAAAGTCGCAATTTTAAACTTGTTTAGGTATGTTTTGTAATCATTATTTTCTTCGGATGCTTGCAATGATTAGTGGAGGGCATTATGACGCTGCTATTGATGTGGGTAAGCTTTTCTTCAACTTAACATCTTACTTCCCTTAATAATCCACTGTTTTGATGTATTATGCTTGAAATGTTTCGAAGTCATTATGTTAAAAAAGTCTTCTATAAGAAAACTTAATGCAGAATCCATCAGCTTTTATATACACGCATCTCTTCTGACATTAAAACCAAGCTCATGCCTTTAGACTGGTTATTTCAAAATTGTCTACTTCAGAAGTTGGCTTTTAAATTTCATTATTCATACCAAGGCACATTGTGGTTTGGAACAAATAGAAAACCTGACAAAAGAGAAATAGGCAACAAGGTTTATCTTTTTTGTCTCACTTGTCATATGATATGGTTAACTAGATGTTGACATTCAACTGGAAAGAAAGAATTTCATCATTTCTAGGCTTGAAAACATGTTCACCTGGGTTTGGTGTAAATTGTAAATATACACTTGTTTGTTTTTTAACATGTCATATTTCGAGGACCAAACTTGCAATTTTCCCATTTAATTGTGGATTGAAGAAGAGATTATATTGTGGAGTAACTTCCAAGAATAAGTTTATAAATAAGATTGAAAACATGAAAAACATGTATTTTCAAAATTTTAAGTTGTACTAGAAAGATTCCATGTGAAAATAAAGCCAAATGGGCTCATAGTCAATCATAGCTTTGTCTGAACAATCTCCCACAAAAGTGATCGATTATTTAAAGTTGCTCCTTTTTCTTTTGGCCCACAAGAGGGCAGTAAGATATTCAGAATGAAATGTGGAAAGCTGATCTGGATGTTTATAGTATATACTAAAAAATTATGGTACCCTTTTTTACAGTTATGAAGAAAGTTGAGAGGTAAATAATTATCTAGAGGTTTGACAAAACTGGAAATAAGCATCAGAGGAGTGATTATTACACACTCTAGGCCTAATAAAATCAGGAAAATCATGCAAGGCTTTTAAACAGATATTAGTTATATTTCTCCATGCCCAACTACCCAACTACTCAAGAGGGCAGTAAGATATTCAGAATGAAATCAGGAAAAAATTATGGTACCCTTTTTTACAGTTATGAAGAAAGTTGAGAGGTAAATAATTATCTAGAGGTTTGACAAAACTGGAAATAAGCATCAGAGGAGTGATTATTACACTCTAGGCCTAATAAAATCAGGAAAATCATGCAAGGCTTTTAAACAGATATTAGTTATATTTCTCCATGCCCAACTACTCAATAGGAAGTTATAGATATGAAATGCATATACAGTCATATACTGCAGAAACATCAAAGCATCTGGACTACAAGCAGGTGAGATCTGAATGGGTGGTTTTGTGTATTGGCTTCTCCATATTGGTATATAGACATATTTTGATTATATATTTTCTCTTATATACATCTAATAGACTAATATCATTAATAAAAAAATTGATTATACCTTTTGTCACTTTGGATAAAGTTCCTTTATTTCTAATTTTACTATGATTTGGCAGATTCCATTGAGGATCGAATGGAAGGACTTTTTGCTAGAGCATCATCTATTTTTCTTGTAGACATTGCTTTTCAGAATCTTGATGAACTTGATGATCTTGAGGTATTGTTATTTTGTCTTCATTTCCATAACACAATGAAATGTTATGGCTTTGATAATGCTATCTTTTCTTTCTTCTTTCTTTACAGTCATTTTTTTGCTTTATTTGCATTGTAACTAGGTCCTGTTAGCATGGGTTATGTACTTTCTCAAGTCCATACGTTTTTAACAAAGTGTTAATGTTCATGCTAGGTTTTTCCTTCAAAAATTCCGGACCTTTCGTCTGAAAGCCCCTTGATTGTGTCAGGCAGATACCGCGGAACATTTCCAGATACCCTTAAAGTTAATGGTAACCTTGGAGACATGAGCATTTTTCCTTTAGAACTGAAGGTCGAAGAGGCAAAGGACACTCCCATTGGAAAGGTACTATGCTTTTGTAAATAAATGCAGTTAAGATGTAAATAATTTCATTCTATGTGCAAGAATGCATTTAATATTATTTCTATGTCCTGAAGATGATACTTATTTGTTGTGCATTTTCTTTTTCGTACATAATACACTCGTTC
Organism: Prunella vulgaris; assembly: GCA_026898435.1. NCBI lineage: Eukaryota > Viridiplantae > Streptophyta > Magnoliopsida > Lamiales > Lamiaceae > Prunella > Prunella vulgaris. The sequence continues at coordinate 897,223 of JAPKLY010000048.1, forward strand.
CAAGGAAGTTTAACGTTTTTTCCCCATTTAACCCTGATTCCACTCTAGAAAAATATTAATATGTCCCAGAAAAAAACAAGTATGAGCATGACTTTGATAATGTTATCTTATTTTTCTTTTCATTTTTTGCAAGTACTTGTGTCTATACAAAAGTATCTAATAACGATGCTGATCTTTTTTTTTTTTTTAAATTTCCTTCTTTTAAGAATTTAACAAAATTGGGCGCCTGAATTTTATGTGCATTGTGTTGCAACTTTGGAGCTTATATTTTTGACCACGTAAGGATGGATCTTTGTTTCGGTAATTATATGCTCCCATTGATGAGATATTTGTAATGATGGCCCATATCTTATTATGATTCCAATAACTCGGATCTTTCTGTCAGGTTTTCAACTCTCACTAGAACCTCATGTCTATTCAAAAGCATGATGCATATGCTTGAATTAGAGTTATCAATCGTACTTTAATTTGTGATTAAGTTATTAGTTTGTTTCATTGAATCTTTCAAGTTTAATGATGCCCTTTGGTTTCAAGTTGATCACATTTGTCTGATTTTGAATTACAACAGATGGCAGCCAAGCGTCAGATTGAGCTACTAACAGCTCAGGCCTGGTACGCAGAGGATCAGGAGCTTGAGGACAAGGTAATTCCGAATTCACATGTGAAACTTGACTTTCTTCCCATTATTCAATGGAGTCGGAGAGAAACAATAGACATTATGTGGCCTAAAAGATTGAAGATATTGATGTGCTATTTTTTTTAATTTATTGACAGATAGCAAAGATGAGTGTGCAAAATGCCATTGTTTCTGAGTATACAGACATGGTTTTAGTTGAGACTCTTAAAACGAAATCAAAAGCTGATTCAACCACTGCCCATAAGGTAAGCGTTAGATTAAGCATTGAGTATGAGAATGCACTTTTATCTTTATCTTGGGGCAATATCATTTTTGGTCTCTAAAATTTATATTTTTCCAGTTTTGATCCTCCTCTTCACTCATTGTTGAATTTGGTCTGAAATAACGCTTTTACTTTCACATTTGGTCCCAACTTTAGTTGACCGTCCTTTAACTAACAATATAATTATTTAAAAGTTTTATACTCAAGTAAAATTATAAAAAAATCTAAAAACTTTTAAATATTACATAATAATACTTCCAAATAGTTACTCTGTCAGTTAATTGATATCGAGTGAAAGAGGCTACCAAAACTGAAGAAAGGTAACTTTATGGATCAAAAATGCTATCCCGAGTATTACTTTTCTTCATTTGCTTTCATGATTTTAATTGATAACGCATAAGTTGCAGGCTTCAAGCAAAGTGGATCATCATAAGAAAGAACAATCAACTCCTCAAAAGATAACCACACTGCAGAATATAAGACTCGGTTTTGGAAATTTGCACGCGACAGTTGAAAACGTATCTCCAGGATTTGGTGACCCAAAACCCCCTGATGGTGCAGAAGTTTTCGTAAGGGGAGTTTCCAACTGCTGTGGAAAGCTTTGCAGCCACTGCTGTTGCATGTGCTGCATTAATGTATGTTCGAAGATGAACGACCAATGTGCAATCGTTTTCACACAGTTGTGCGGTGCGTTGGCGTGTTTAGGCTGCTTTAGCTGCTGCGAAGCATGCTGTGGTGGAGGAGGTGAATGATGTACACTAAGTTTATATGGAGATATAAATATAAACATTTCATAGTTATATGCATAACGTAGTACACAAGATTCTTTGTTGTTTTGTTGTGGTATATTGGAATGGTATCACCATGTAATATTTTTCTCTAAAACAGGAAATACACAAGCTGTATATTTATATATGATTATATGTTAACGCGCCTATTTGGCTATTATTCTATTGCAATTTTTTTTTGTTTTTTTATATTTTCTATTTATTATTATCATTCTTCTCGTTCAATATCCCCTATATGCTATATCCACAATTTAAGGAGATTTTTGGCATATGATTTTAAAAAAAAATGCAATGAGTAAATTTTTATGTAAATACATGAATATTAATGATGGTGAAATTAATAAAAAAAAAAATTGAGCGCCAAGTGTTATGAAATACTTTCTCCGTCCCATAGGAATTTGCACCCTATGGGACACACATTTTTTAAGGAAAATGTGTTTTTATATATAAAGTTGTGGCATATGGGTAAATATGTGTATATATTTATGCACGTAAATCAATGTTTATTGTTTTGGTAGTGTGCAAATTTGTATGGAATATTCAAATAAAGAAAGTGCGCAAGTTATGGGACAGTGGGAGTATTTTATTAAAAAATCGTATGTAATGTTTTGTGGAGAGTGATATTTAGGTGACGTGTTCCCCTAACCAAAACCAAAAGTTCTTGATTTTGAACAGTTATGCAAATACTCCGCAAGCTCACTGGGAATTCAAAAAAATATCCAGATTAATTAGTTTTCATAATTGAGACAACTTGTTAATTCACATTTGTGGGAAGGAATTTGGTTCGACAGTGGACTCGAAACTTCTTATTTAAATTTAAAGTGGATATATAAAAGAATTTGTTAAATACATTGCTTGGTAAAATCAATATTATTTGTTTATTTTTAGTCATCATCATTTATAAAGGATCAGAACGGTAACAACCAAAAAACAATTCATAACTAAAATCATATAATAATAATAATAATAATAATAATAATAATAATAATAATAATAAT
>JAPKLY010000048.1:899917-953051 GCA_026898435.1 Prunella vulgaris
ATAATAATAATAATAATAATAATAATAATAATAATAATAATAATAATAATAATAATGTCCACCAAATTATTTCTCACTCTCATTTTTTGTTTGTCCATAAAATTTTTTCTCATTTCCTTATCTGGAAACCACCCATACTCACAATAAAATTTTGGCCCCAACAATACTTTTATTTTTTTCTTACTTTATCTATCATTTCAATATAATACTGTTTTTTATTAAATCTCGTGCCCACAATAAAATGGGAAAAAGATTATTATTATTATTATTATCTTTATATGAAAATATATGAATATGTGAAATTAAAAGTTATAATATATTATTCTTTTATCATTAATCTTTTAAATTTTTATATAATTTGGTTAATGTTAGAGGTGGGCCAAAGAGTTGGCAAATGGTCCGGCTCGGTCAAACAGTTGTGGATCGGACTGAACCGATATATTTGTAGATTAGGCCTGTAAAAAGTAAGCCCAATCCAATCAAATCTAGTCCACGGACTAATGGGTCAGTCCGACCCTTTTTTTAAATATATAAATTTAAAAAATTATACTATAAATACTACATGTATTAATACATAATATATCATATTTTCACATTCACAAGTCACAACATAATATAAAATAAAATAAAAATCACAACTTCAAATATAAATAAAAATAGAAATAAATGTGTCATTGTCATATAATACCAAATAAGTGGAGTTCTAATTGTGTAAGAAAATATTCATTGTCTCATTAGTTAGACATATGTCATCTAAGAGAAAAAAAAATTCTAAATTACTAAATCGAGATTATAATTTAAATACATCTAAAAATGTAGAGAGCAAGAAAAAAAAATCCGAGAAAATTACCTATAAGAATAACTGCAATGGTGAAAGAAGACTTTCAAATTAACTCTAATTTTATAATAATTTAAGGGTTATTTACATATAGGTTAAAAAAAGTCACTATATTTACAAATAGGTGCTGTGCATAAAAAAATGTGCTTTTATGCAAATATTGTGAATCTATTTGTAAATATAGTGACTTTTTTAAACATATATGTAAATCACCCATATATTTAATTGATCTTTCAAAAAAATTATACAATAAATTTAAATTTTATTGGGCCAAATGGGCTGTCGCGGCTCATCGAGCCAAAACAACCCAAGCCTATTTGGCCCGACGGGCCATTCGGGCTAGATCAAAACGACCCGATTTTTTTGGACCTTCGTATTTTAAGCTCAATCCAACCTAAAATTCGGGTAGGTCGGGCGGACTAAAACTGCCGACTCTAATAGCCAATGCTATTGGCATTAGCCTAATTCATAAACATGTTACTCTCTACGGAATGGAGGGATCATATCTTTTAGATGAATATGCTATCACATAAATTTACAGAATACCCAACTTCTCTCAAACTCCCTCCCTCCCCTCTCTCTCTCTCCAATTCAACTCATGGTGGTCTGGCCGCCGCTCTTCAAAATATTTTCATCTCACCAATGTTCCACCTAAATGCAACAGAATTGATCGTCCATTCCGATCTCAATTGCCCACCCAAGCCCCACCACCCGCGACAACGAACTCTAACCAGAGCCCCCAATCATGGCGCCTGCTCTAACAATCTATCGTAAGTTTTTTTTCTCTTCTTTATATATGTTTTCTCCTTCCCAAGACTATTTTTATAGTTGTTTTGAGCACGCGAATTAAAAAAAAGTGAGTATGTTAATATAAAGTTAAATAATAAAATAAAAAAGTTATGAGCAGGTATTGCATGAAAGTGGTTCATATCAAGAACCACTTTTTAACAAGACAAAAAGAATAAATTTATAAATATAAACCTTATATCACAAAGTGTGGTTTATATCATGAAAATAGTTTATATAATACTTTACCAAAAGTTATACTTTATTGACTTTTGCAAGTATAAAAAATGAGCAACACTTGTGTATAAATTTCTACCGTAGAAATATCAATTTTTGAAAAATTCTCGGATCTAAACCGGGTTGGGTCAAATTTGGACATTTTTTTCCAAAATTCGCGCAACTTGTAGTTCCAGGTTTTTTCGCTCCCATCTATGTTACAATTTGGGCAAAGGCGTGTTACAATTAGGCAAAATCTGTGTTACAAATTCTTAAAAAATTAATTTTTTGTACTTTTCAAGTAACTATAAATAAAATATGTATTTCTGCAAGTATAAATATGTGTTACTTAATTTATTTTTTATTCTCTTTGTTGATTTATGTTAACAATATATTTTTTCGCTCCCAGGTATGTTACAATTTGGGCAAAGGTGTGTTACAATTAGGCAAAATCTGTGTTACAAATTATTAAAAAATTAATTTTTTGTACTTTCAAGTAACTATAAAGAAAATATGTATTTCTGCAAGTATAAATATATGTTACTTAATTTATTTTTTATTCTCTTTGTTGATTTATGTTAATAATATGTTATTCATGTACTTAATACATCATTTAATACCTTATATATGTTATATAAAATATAATATATATTTTTATAAGGATAAATAAATGTTTGTGTATAGAGTAACACACATTTGATCTTGCAGTAACACACATTTACTCTAATTGTAACACACATTTGCAGTAACACACATTTACTCTAATTGTAACATACATTTGCAGTAACTCACATTTACTCTAATTGTAACACACATTTATTGTAGATGTAACACACATTTGTAGTAACACAAATTTACTCCAATTGTAACATAAATTTGCAGTAATACATATTTACTCTAATTGTAACACATATTTGTTCCTCAATTTGTGTTATTATATGAGCATATTGGTGTTACTATAGGATAAAATATATTTTTATTAAGAATAAATATGTGTTACACATACAATGTAACATATACATGTGTTACATTGCATGAAAAATATTTATTTCTACAAAAATAAATGAATATGTGTAGAAAACAACATTTAATCTGGTTGTAACACACGTTTTGCCTTAAAGTAATATGCATTTGCCCCAACTGTAACATACCTGGGAGCGAAAATCAAAGCTGCGCGAATTTTGGAAAAAAATACTCAAATTCGATCCGACCCGGTTTAGACCCGCGAATTTTCAAAAATGGATATTTCTACGGATCTTTGACATGTAGAAATTTGTATATAAGTGTTTGTCTAAAAAAATACATTTTTAGGTGTGTGAAAATAGTTTTGAAACATAGAGAGTATTTTTTTTTTTTTTATGTAAATAGAGCGAATTTGATGCTCTCCTTTTGCATATTGTAGATTTTTTTAATATTTTTTTGGGATAAAATTTGAATTTATTTTGATTTGATTTTTTTTAAACATATGTAATATTTTGAGAAAAAAATCCAAAAAATTTGACTAATTTCAGATTTTTTTTCTTTCGAAATCTAGTATTTTGTTGAAATTTGGAATATTATTGTTGAAATTTGCTATTTTTATACAATTTCTTCCTAGAATTTTTTGACAATTTTTATTTTTGTAAATCTTCCTTTTTGTTACATATATCTGAAACATGTGTATCAAAATGTTTTTGAATTTTTTATAGATCTTAAACAAATATCAACTTTTTATTTCGTAATCTTTTAGCGAATTTTTTATTCTTTCACAATTTTATTTTCGAACATTCCTCAACTTTGCTACTAAAATTGAATTTTTTCAAATTTTTTGAATTATTTTTTAGAAAATTTTGATTTTTCCCAACAATATTTTCGATATTTATTTCGAACATATTTTTATTTTATTTTTTTAATTTCTTTTGAAATTTGATATTATTTATAATTTTTTGTCCGAAAATATATATGTTTGGTTTTATGAAATTTTATGTTCTCTCATCTTCGGCGATGTGGGCTATGTTTTAAAAAGCGGGTTGGACCGGCTGGTCGGACCGCTACTCGGATGACATACCGAACGGTTCGAAAGCATTGGACCGCTCTTCTTCTAAAGCGCCCAAAAAGCGGGTCGGACCGGTCACTGGTAGGACCGGTCAACTCGGCGCTTTTGCTTTTTTTTTAAAAAAAATTAAGGATTTTTTTTTTTTGCAATTTATAATTTTCACTGAAACTCAATTTTTGAGTTTTTTGTTTTATATTACCTCAATCACCTTTTTTTTTTTTTATCATTTTTTTCTCCAAATTCGTAATATTATTTCACACCTTTCTACTAAATCATCTACGAAATTTTGACTTGAAAATATGAGATCAAATTTTAATGGTGTTAATTTTGATATTAATTCAAATTAAATATTTTTATGTCGTTCATTGTTAATTATAGACATTTGATGAACATATATATTTGATAATTTTAAGACCTTTGGTGAACTTAATTTTACATTTGACATTTTTATGATATATGGTCTAATTTTAGTAAAATATTGACATTTAATTTAGAGTTAAAATTAAAATTTAAATAACAATATTAGATGTATATTTATTTAATTTTTATAGTAATTTGTACATAAAATTTAATATTTTTAGAGAAAAACTATTTATAATATCTTTAATTTATGCATATAATTACATATTATTTGATAATGATGTCATACCGGTCCAATCGCTTTACTAACGGTTAGACCCGATCCGACCGCAAATATTAAGGTTGTCCGGTTCAACTACCGCTTCCGCTTTTAAAACATATATTGGATGTGGGTGATGGTGGAAGGAGTGGGTAGTAACTAGATTTTAATTTAAAAGTCTTTACAATTTAGAATGTACGTAAAATATTTTAATACATTATCTCAATTGCATTCACAAATTAAATTATGATTATTACTCATATATAGTAAAGACTACTAGATTGGGTAATTTTTACTGGATTTTTTCATTTTCTACTTTCCTATAATTTGATTTATTATTTTAATTGTTTTAGGATCCTGAGGAGGTCTATGAGGAATAGAATAGTTTGATTAGGATTCCAACATATTAATTAGTTGTGGATATCTTTTTTGTTTTTCTCCTTTTATTATGAATGATATACAAAATTACTTATACGTAAGAATTATAATCAAATTAATTGACCAACCCGACATGCATGTGAGTCTCTTCAAGATCCTCCTTGATGGGTATTCAGAAGATAGCAGCTGAATTGCTCATGATATCCAGCCAAAGATTAAGAATTTATAATTACATTGGCAGAGAGGACTTTGAAGTGACTCCAGTATTGCTCAGACATATGAAGACCTTTATTTTTTTATTCTCTAGCCACTCAAATATATATAAGAAATGCTTAAGTCTTTCAGATCCAACACAATTTGAGAAAAAGGTAACTTCAATGATCGATCAAGTAGCGAAGGGATTCTCTTATGAGGGAACTGAATTACTCCTTCCCCCAAGCCAAGCTGAAGTACTTGAGAAATGACTCCGTACTTAGGTAAAAAATAAGTGAAAGTGAGAAGGAGCTGTAAGTCCATGTGAATCAATAGCTACAAGTTGTAAACTTGTTGAAGTCAGGTTCTCCAAATGCAGCAGGACTATGCCAATCTGCTGACTTTCTTGCCCACTCCGCTTTCCTCCTCCACAACAACACTTCTTAATGATGTCAAAAAGGGGGAAAAGATGAACTCAGTTGAAATTCAAACTTTAAAAACTCAAGTCGCTGAGCTTCAGAAGCAGATGGGGATGTGCTCTTCTGACACGACAAAGAATGCTAAAGAGATTGCAGTTGTATCCAGCAGAGTTGATCAAATCGAGAATCACCTGGCAGAAAAGGATCTAATGAGAAAAAATCTACCTGAAGGAAGATCAGTCGCTTTGGCTCAAAGCTTGGCAAAGGAAGACAAGGCTGAAAGGCGAAGGATGAATGTAGCTTTGGACCAGAGAATGGAAAAGGAGCAAAAACTTGCTAGAGAAACTGAAGAAGAGAGAAAGAAGAGGCATAAGTTTTAGCTAGGAGAGCATGAGAAAAAATACAACAAAAAGCTAAAGAAGATGGGCAAGCCTATTCCAATTCTAAAGAGACTTAAATTAGAAAGAGCTAGTAGAGTCTAAGCACTTGATTAGTACATTAAGTGATACTTATGCATGCTAGGATTGATAAGTTGTTATATGAACCCATAACTGAAATACTCCAATGCACACACCTCCAACACTTGCTCATCTTACCAAAGGTGATAGTTAGAATTTACTCTTCTTTGTTGCAAGTAGATAGAAACCAAGAACATTTCTTGTTTTCATTAGTTAATCACCTTTGTAAACAATCAATACTAGCTTAATGAAGCCTCGTTTTCCTGAGTTTGATATTATTACTTGGTCAACTTGCCTACACAACAACGTTGTTGGGACAATCTGATGATTTTGATTAGATCCCAAAACCCCTTGATGAATTTGCCTAAGTATAGTTCATTAGGATTGTTGGTCCCAGATAAACAATAACAGGTGTATGGGGGGGGGGGGGAATACACCTGTAAGTACATATTTTTGAAAAATGGGTTTTACAGTTGACTTATGAACACAGATCACCTGTTAAAGGATCAGTGGACTTGAAAGGTCCCATGACAGGTGACCTGTGTATTTGATCAGAGTTGAGATTTTGCAGCGGATTAGTTAAATACATTTTCAAAGATTTATCAACACACACAAAAGAATAAAGCAATAAGAACACAGAGGATTTATAGTGGTTCGAAGTTAAACTCTCCTACATCCCATTTTCCTGATTTAACAGGAGAATTCCTTAACCTCAGGAATTCCTTGTTTTAGAGTGCCAAGGTGCACTGATCAAGAACAACTTCTCTTGATCTCTAGGATTTTCACTGAGTCCTAGTCCTCTCAAGATTTCAGACTGAGATACTACTCAACTTACTTTCTTCCAACTCACAGCCTTGAACATATTTCAATTAAAAGGGCTTGAGTTCTCCAACTAAGGTTGAGATAACTCTTTACAATGATGAACACTATCTAGGTTGTGTTATCTCAGTAGGCTTCTAAGGATATTACAATGTAAGCCTATTTACAGAGTTGAGCTCTAAACAATGTAAGCATTTGGGAAACTAGTGTGATTTCGAGTGCTAGAGAATTGAGATGAACTTTGGAGAGCTTTAGATTTTCAGATGAGCTTGATAGTTTCCCGTACTTAGCTTCTTCTTCAACTGCTGTATTTATAGATTTAATTTGAAAGACTATCCGTTGGAGAGATAGTTTCAAACTAAGCTATTTTGGTAATCCAACGTTCTTCAAAATCTTTCTCAGATTTTGGAATGGTCAAATATGTCAAATGTTGTAGTACGTTCTTCAAGATCTTCTTCACATTTTGGATAGTCAACTCCTAAGCATTAATGGTTGAAAGCTCATTAAATGCCTGCTTAGAGTTAATGCAGCCGCCTTTGAAAACTGTGCCATCCTAAGTTGTTGGTTGCTTCTGAACTTGGTACTGACAGGTCAGTCTTTTGTGTCAGGTCCGTACATAGGTGACATCTTCTCATTGGTCTGACTTAATTGTTCTTCAGTCCAGTCAAACAGTTACATTGAAGTCTTCTATCTTTTCATCTGGTGACTTAGAACATTCTATTTGTTGCATTTAACACTTCATTTAAGTGTTGCAACTACTCTAATTTAATACTGAAGTGTATTAAATGCATCAGGCTTGTCCTTCAGGTGAATTTGTCAGGTCACTTATACTTAGTCTCCTGAGGTGCCTTTCTTCAGAGGTGGGTGTATTTCCTAACTCTACATCAGGCTAGTCTAACCTTCATCAGGCTAGTTCTAACTTAAGGAAGCCTGATTTTTATAACTTGGTTTTTCAAACTTTTTGACATAGCCTCCTAACAGTTAGTCTATTTTTCTAAGCTTTACAACTCTTTATCTTATCAGGGGAGTCTTTGGGATTATATCAAAACATTTTATTAATCATTTCCCAACAAAGATGATAGTTTCAGGATAGTCAGGTTAGAATAAAATTTTCTATTTACAGGTATTCAGTTCATGGGGAAAGTGCTGAAGATTGAAGATTGATGGTGACATCCCAAAAGTCTGAAGTCAGAAGTGTTTTTCAACCCTGAAGGTCCAAGATCATCCTGAAGATGATTGACCTAATGCTGAACCTAAGAAACCTGAAAAGAGTCCTGAAGCTGTGTGGAAGCCATCTTGAAGTCAACCACAGATAAGGTCCATACTGAGCACTCTAAGCATGCTCAGGGTACTACTCTATCAGTGAAGGGCAAGTGTAACCTTGATCAGGCTGAATGTCACTTCTGATGTTCATAAGTCTTGACTTGGGCTTAGTATCAGTTTATATGATACTTGTAAGTCCTGACAAGCGAAGGTTACACGTGCAATGGAGTCTGAGGACAAAGAGAATGTCAGCATCACCGTAATAAAGACAACATTTATTCTGAGTAAAGAACAAAGAACTTAGAGTTATAAATGTACGAGGATTCACAAAGTCAAAGCCGACAAACTAGTTGTTGAACAAACGACCAGTAAGGAGGCGACACATAAGTACGGGGACTGCACAACATTAAATGCTTCTCAGAGCTGCAGGCGGAGAATCAGAGAATTGCCATACTTAGTATGGAAAATGTCAGTCAAGGACAACCAAAGTCTGCACCTACCTAAAATAAGTTGATTTGCTAAAGATCTCCTCCAACTGATCATTTTCAAATCACCCTATAAATACAGATCACTTTGCACCCATTCAAGGTTACGAGAAATTTCCAAGTGAAAGAACTCTCAAGATTTCAAGCACTCAAAGCGTATTTGAAGCAACACTCTGAAGTTTTAAATTTCCCTTGTGTTGTAGTAGGAATATGATATGTATATTACTTAGAAGTGTTAATCATATCCTTAGAACTATTTTGTTAGAAGGATTAGAACACCTTAGTTGGAAACCAGAATACCAAACCCCTCAGTCTATGAGAAGGTTGGTTAGAAGGACTGGGACTTGTAAAACGCCCATGGGTCTCTTCCTAAGAGAGGAAGAAGGCTACCCGTGCACCTTGGCACGTTAGAAATAAGTACCTATTCTTAGTGGTAGAGGGTAGCTTCCTATTAAATCAAGTCGTGGACGTAGGAGTTTGTTATCTCCGAACCACATTAAAAAGTCTCATATGTGCTGATTTACATTATTGTTCAGGATCATACTGTCATCATTTATAAACTGAACATACTTGCATCAGTTTTGAAACCATTAGAAGGAACCAATTCTCCTGATACTTAAACTTGTGCACCAACCTTAATCACCGTTTCCTAAGAAATACTAATCAAAGTTTTCAGGAACTAAAAACGAGTAGAAAAACTTAAGGGCTCACTTTCCGCACGTACTCTAGCTTACTGAGATAGCTATCCAACTGACGGTCAGTAGGTGGGTTATCTCTACTGAGCTTCTGAGAGCACTTTACTCAGTTTTAGCCTATTTGGTTCCTTACTGATCTGTCCCTGCTGCCCCTGTGGACCATCAGTTTAAGTGGGCACATCAGGATCTTTCTGACTAAAATTGACAAAGCATTAAACTGAATTTCTAGTATAAATAGGAGAAGGTTCAGTGTTCGCGTCCTTTACACACTCAAATCTTTTTCTATCTATATTCTCTCTATTTCTCTCTGCACTTACCTTTTTCTTTCAGAACTCTCATCAATGGTGAAACAATCATATAACAGACGGTTCTTCGAGAATCTCCACCATTTGAAGAACATGATCACATATGAGCCTCTTGCTGATTTCTCCTTGGAGCATGAGGACCTCAAGCCCGTTCATCGTTATGTGAGGAAGGCTAGTATTCTTGACTGAGTGACCATGAAGCCAGCAAAGCTCTACCCTATTCTTGTTGCAGCTTTCTACCTGAAGCTGAGGCAGAACAAGGACGGGTAGTGGGAATCATCAGTGCCAATGAGTCATTCTGTAACGGTTGAGGGAAAGAAGGGGATTTAGAGGAAATGGATAACCTTCAACCTTTGCCAGATGATCCATCAGATCTATAAGCTGCCAAGATCTGAGGAGCGCAAACTGCCTTTGGCCTGTGATTTTGGAGTTGACAATGAGCAGGACTTCCTGAATGCTTGTTGTAACACGAAAACTCCCCTCAAATCTAGGCTGAACAAGTCAGTGCTTCAGCCTACCCCCAGGTTGCTGTTTGACTTGGTGGTTCAAAGCATCATGGGAAGCGTGGGCAGAACAGAGCAGATTTCTAAGCCGAAGCTCTGTGTGATGATGGTTGTCTGGGAATTACAACCAATTGATTGGGAGGAGTATTTCATTCAGCAGATCGTTGCGGAGAAGAAGAAAATAAAATTCAGCTCTGAAGGTATAGCCACCTATGGCCACCTTCAAGAAGCCAGTCCATTACGAAACTCGCTTATCCCTGATGCTACAGAGACTGTCCCTTGGAGACTTGGACGAGAGGGACTTTATCGATCTGCCTGCCCGTCTGAGTCTATTCCGGACTCTGAAGGAGGAGAAGAGCAAGAAGAACAAATCTTCCAAACCCATTGTGTTGAAGTTGAAGAAAGCTTCTGAGGTTAAGGTTCAGAAGTCTGCTCCGGAGAAGAAGACTTTGCTGACGGATGAACCTTCTGATGACAAAGCGACTGAGGAGGATGTGATGGAGGAGGTTTCGGAAGATGTTGCTGAGAAACCTGACCCATCAGTGCACCGTGATGAAATTATTCATGAAGCGAGTCAGGCTGTTGCTCTGGAGTAAGCCAAAGAGCCGTAAGGTCAGGAGGCCCCAACAATAAGTGCTCCACCGGAGTTTGTTTATGAACAGGATATTGCTGACACACAGATTCAATTAGTTCTGGTGGCCATTCCGGAGGTGGCTGAGGAGATTGAGGAGCTCAGGAGGAGCCAAAAGGAGCTGATGTTCAGGGGGAACAAGCTCCGGTAGTCCCTTCTCATTCCGAGGCTCAGAGCCTAAAAATAGCAATATTTGGCTCCTCGGAAACTGAGAAGGATGAGGAGAAGAAGGAGAAGGAGAAGGAGAAGAAAAATGACGTGAAGGTTAATGCTTCTTAGAGGTTTTCGGTTCCTGATTTGGCCACTCTGACGGATTTCGAGATCCTAGCCAGAAATCAGGCAATCAGGCTTGTGGAGATGCATTTCTCTGATCTGTCGGAGGCTCAGCAAGAAGAGGTAGTGCAACTCCACACTTACGCTCTGATAAGAAAGGCTACATTTGCTGAGTTGGCTGTGCTAGCTGAGAAGAAGGCCTGGGAAAAGCTAAAGACGGAGGAGACTGCTCTCTTCGATGCCTTTGGAGTTGGTAATTTTTCTCAACTTCTTAAGGCTGATGACTTTATTCGCACTGTCCGCAGGACATATCCAGAGGCTAAGCCAGCTGATCCGGAGTCGGTTGTTCCTGAGGGGCCGGGATGGAACTGGCTATAGTTCCAGGTGTTGAGGAGCAGAAGGGTAAGAAGTTGATGGCCGGAGAAGATGAGGTAGCTGTGATTGCTGATGACATTCAGCAAGGTGCAGATGAAGGGGTCATTGCACCTGCCGATGAAGCACTCCCTGGGGCCGGTACTGCTGAGGCTTCAGGAGAGGCCTCGATCGATCTAATCTCTATTCCCACTGACTTGATTCAGAAGAGGAAAGCTCTTTGGATGAACTCTGCTGAATGAGTTCATGCCAACATTCACAGACTCCTGAATTGTCACATAGGCAAAATCAATCGGTTCAGCACTTATGCTAACCAGATCACCGCCCAATATAAGAAACTGAATCGGGATCAAGAGCAGATGAACCGGGAAGTGTCTGAAGGGTTACTGGGTCTCGGAACTGCTCATGGGATGGAGGTTGTTGCACTTGTAGGGCAAGCAAATGAAGCACTTAAAGCCTGCAAGAAGATAATAGCTTACACCTTGGATGAGCAAGAGGAGAAGTTCTCAAAGTTGATGGATGAGAAGCTTGAGGCAAGGGTTGGTCAGCTGGTTGAGGAGAAGTTGGCTCATCTCAGAGAAAAGGTGAAGGAGGAAGTCAGGAGTGAAGCTTCTGCTGAGGTGAAGTGAGCTGTGAAGGACTTGGGTTCTGAGCTAAGGAAGAAAAACACAGAATGGCATGAGTCTGTGACAAACCTCAAACGTGAGTTTGATGGGGAGCAGCAGAAGATGATCACAGTAGGTGAGCCTATCACATTCCTTCAGAATCAGAACACAGTCCGAGGCGACCAATTTGCTGAACTCCGGAAGAAGCGGACTGAGCTCACCAACGAAACCACCGCTCTAGGTCTGACCCTTGATGACGTTGTCCACAAGCTGAATGAGGATGATGCCAAAAAGGGGGAAAAGGATAAGGGAAAAACTGAGAAGAAGTTTAAAACGATCAAGAAGATTATTCCCCTTGTCGGGCCAACTGAAAGGAAGCGGATGAGGTCAGTTTCTGCTGCTGAGGTCAGTATCTTTGAGCCTGCTTTGAAAAAGATGAATCAAGGATCTTTGGACGGATTGTTCAAGGAGATACAGGAAGCTGAACATCCAGGATCCACTGCTCAGAAGGAGAGGAGCATTCCGGAGAAATTGGCCAAGTTGAAGGAAATCTCTCAGGAAACTCAGATTCAAGTGCTGAATGGGACGATATAATATCTGACGAATCAGATCCAGAAGAAGGTGGCTCCTGGATCTTGGAAGAAGGCTCCCCGGACCAAGGGCCCGTTCTGTTCGAACATATAGAATAGTTCGTGCCTAAGGAACTGAACAAGAGATGGGTTCTGATCAGGAATGAGTGGGTAGATCTGTTCTACATGGTGGGAGTATAGGAAGATCTGAAAGAAGACAAAGAGAAGATACTCCAGCAGTGGATGCTTGAGGAACATCCAGACATCTGGTCCGAGATTGTGAGGCATGCGGACACGAAAGGCGTGGAGATCAGCCCGCCTGATAACATCACCTACCCACCTCCGACGCAAGGGATGTCCAATCAGCTGGATAGGCCTGCCATACAAGTAGAGATGTTAAACGGGCCGCGGGCTGGCGGGCCGGCCCGTTTAGCCCTGTAAATTACAGGGTTAGGTCCGAGCATATGGCGGCCCGTATAAAACTGGGCTTTTTTGGCCCGGACCGGTTAGCCCGCCGGTTTTCCGGGCTGGCCCGGTAGCCCGGTTTTTTTTTTTATTAAATTAATTTTTAAATATATTATGTATATTATTGGGCCTGGGCAATATATTATATATTGGATTTGGGTCTGGGCATGGGCGCCTAGCTACGTGGATGGAGAAAGCCTAACTTTAATTTAAGTAGTTTATCTAATTCTAATTAAGTAAGTAATCAATTAAAATACTAAATACAAATCAATTAATCCTCACTCCTCAGAGTCAGATACGAGACTTAGGGTTTAGAAGTTGGAACTTTCCATTCCATATCATATCACGCAGCCTCCCTCAGTTCCTCGCGGCGTCGTCGTCCGGCCCAGCCCTCGCGCCGCCCCGTCTCGATCAGCCCCTCGCGCTGCCCCTCACGCCCAGCCCCTCGTGCCGTCCCTCTCGCCCAGCCCCTCGCACCCAGCGGCCCAGCCCCTCGCGCAGCCCCGTCACGCCCAATCCCTCGCTCAGTTGTCGGCTTCAACAAGCATCGCTCGGGTTAGTTGAATATATAGTTATATACGTACCTGCAAATTCTATTTTGTTCAATTAATTAGCAATTTAGGGAGTATAATTTTTCATATTATAATAAATGTGTGTAGGTGAAATTAGAATTACATTCTATTTTGGAATCTGTAAGGTCACTATAAATTACATTCTATTTTGGAATAAGGTTACTGTAAATTACATTCTATTTTGGAATAAGGTTACTGTAAATTACATTCTATATTTTATTTTTCTATGCAGTAGCATGGAATCTATAGACGAAGATGTAGAGATTTTGGAATCTAAAGCTCCTACTGAGAATATGGGTGATGGTGGTGAAGGTGATTCCGGAAAACCTTTCAAAAAAGACAAGAACAAACACTTCTGAGGTATGAGACAGTTTTTATAAGCCTTCGAATGGTAAAGTTAAGTGCAAAATGTGTGAGAAAGAATATACTTGGGGTGGTACAAGTTACGGGACTTCTACACTTAAGCGTCATATGAATGTTTGTAAGAACAATCCAAAATTTAAAAATGTTGGGGTAATGTTTGTAAGAAGATATTTTTATCATTGTCCAAGGAAGGATCTAATACCGAAGATTGAAGAGTTTGAAGATGTTTATTAAATTTTAGTTGTTAAGTATGAATTTTATGGATGTGTGAATTTTTTTTGGATTATGTTATTAATGTGTGAACTTATGGATGTGTGAACTTTATGGATGTGTGGACTTTAGTTATTAAATCATTAGTTGTATTTTATATTAAATTTTAAAATATAATTTTTTTTTACCCCGAGCCCGTTAGTGGCCCGTTTAGCCCGCGGACCGCTAGGGTTAGGGTTAGGTCCGAGCATATGGCGGCCCGTTAAGGATGAACCGCTAAGGCCCGGGACCGTATAGGCCCGCAGCCCTGTAGGGCTGGCCCTGTAGGGTTAGGGCCAGCCCGTTTAACATCTCTACATACAAGAAGCGATCGTCATGATCGGGAAGGCGACAGACTCTCTGAACAACAGGAACCAGATGGATGCTATTCTGATCTGGGTTTTGAGCAAGTATGACATTCCACTTGATCAGTGGGAAGATGAAGAGTGATTAGATCAGAAAAATAGTTATCAGGAATAATCTTGTAATAGCTTCAAGACTCTTTGTACTTATTGTAAAAATCAATGAAGTTATTTTATTCCTGAGTACAACTTCTTGTTGACTCATTATCTATCTTTCAGCCCTCTTATCAAGAACTATACTAACCCTTTTCTTGTTTCCATCTTATAGACTAAGTACCTAGATTATCAGAAGGTACTGAGCTGATTTTACTGACTTTGTCAGTTTGATGTTTAGATGAATAGGAATTTGCTAAGGGTTTTGACATCATCAAAAAGGGGGAAATTTTTGGGACAATCTGAGTATTTTGATTAGATCCCAAAACCCTGATGTTTTGCCTAAGTACAGTCAGGTCAGGATGCATTAGGTCAGGATTAGTCAGGCTAGAATAATTTTCTATTCATAGGTAATCATCTCAGGGGGAACGCATTGGGACTGAAGATTGGCGGAGTCGACCTAAAAATCTGAAGTCAGAAGATGCACCTTCACTTGAAGATCAGAGTCCACCCTGAAGGTAGTCATTGAGTCTAAAGCTGAGACTTGAAAAACCCGTAGATTCATCCTGAAGTCCAGTCTAAGTCATCCTGACATATTCCATCCTACTGAGTACACTAAGCATACTCAGGTCAGGACTTAGTCAGTGAGGGCGTAGTAACCTTAATCAGGCAGAGTATCATCTTTTGATACTCATAAGAACTGACTTAGGCTTAGTATCATTTACTGATACTTGTAAGACCAGACAAAAAAGTTACACACGATATGGGAAGTTGACATTTATGTTAACACTTGAGACAAAGAGAATGCCAGTGGACTCCGAAAGAGACAAACATTTATTCTGAGTTAAAGACAAGAGACTCGAAGTTTAAATGTACGAGGAAGGACAAAGTCACATCGAAAAACTAGTCGTTTGTACGAAGAGCCAATCGACCGTTGACACACATGTATGGAGTCTGCACAACATTTAATGCGGCATTTAATGTGTCTCAGAGTTACAGGCGGTGCCCACAGAATTTCCGGATTAAGCACTTGAAAAGGTCAACCAAGTACAACTAGCCTGCAACAACCTAAACATAGGAAGATTTAGGTAGATCTTCTCCAACAGATCTATTTCACATCTTCCTTAAAAATACACAGGACCTTGCACCCATACAAGGTTACGGGAAATTTCCACGCAAGAAATCTCCAAGAATCAAAGTGCTCAAAGCAAACCTTAAGCAACACTCAGCAAGACAAATTTCCCTAGTGTTGTAGTAGGATTTTCTTTGTATTTGCTTAGATTGATAACTCTTTATCTTTTGCATTGTTTTGTTTGCTAGAGCTATCACAATAGTTGAAAACCAGAATACTAAACCCCTTAGGTTGTAAGAAGGTTGGTTAGAAGGACTGAGACTTGTAAAACACCCAGGGGCTAAGTTCCTAAGAGAGGAAGGAGGCTACTCGTGCACCTTGGCACGTTAAAAACAAGTTCCGATCCTCAGTGGAAGAAGATCGCTTCCTGTTAAATCAGTTCGTGGATGTAGGAGTTGGTTATCTCCGAATCATGTTAAATACGCCCCTTGTGTGCTGATTTACATTCTTATTCAGGATCATATTGTCATCATTCTAAACTGAACATTCTTGCATAAGTTTTAAAATATCAGGAGAAACCAATTCTCGTGACTCTTAACTCTGTGCACCAGCCTTAACAATTATTTCCTAAGCAAGGCAGAAAAATGGTTTTTGGAAACAAAAAGGAGTAGAACTTAAGAGCTCACTTTCCGCACGTACTCTAAGCTTATTGAGATAGCTGTCCAACTGACTAGCTTCCGAGCGGTCAGTAGGTTTGTTATCTCTACTGAGCTTCTGAGAGCACAATCAGACCCAGCCTATTTGGTTCCTAGCTGATCTATCCCTGCTGCCCCTGTGGATCGTCAGTTCAGTAAGTACATCAGGATCTTCCTGACTGAGATTGAAAGAGCATTTTCCTGAGTTTTCAAGGAAAATCTGACATCAGTGTATTCCCCCCATACACTGATTTACTCATTTCGGGACCAACACAAGTTTTAGTGCTTGTTTCAACACTTAACCTCTCTTCGGCGTGCAGTATGCTTCATCAAGGGTTGTTGCTCGCCCATAGGCAAGCAACTAGGTGTTGGATGTGAGAAATTAAGCTAAATAGGCGAGCAGCTGCGCCAGGCAAGCAACCTTCACTGATTTAAAGTGAGTAACTGGGATGTTGGGTGCGATATTACGATATCGTGCCCGACATTGTGGTGAACAACTTCTTTACTTAGTTTCCGTGAGGAACTCTTATCCGTAATGGTAGAGGTGGATCGAAACTCTTGATGCTCGCCCCTTGCAACATCTTTTAACATATTTAGCCACACTTGGTCCTTTAACTTGGTCTTCCCATGCGTAATTGATGTCATTTGTCATTGTAGTCGAAACATAATTAATTCCATATTTTTTTAGCATGCAACTTGATTATTGTATCAATAGATATGACACAATGTCTTGCTCGAGGTTAATTGAGAAATTGCCTGAAATATCACTGAAGTGTGAATGAAAATGAAATAAAGAAAAGCTCAAGCATATGACAATTGTTGAAAAGGTGTCTGTATTATTTTGCACTCAAAGTGTTCCGTATATGTGTGTTTTTTGTATGTTGCAACACATCTGAATTGCTACTTACAACATTCAAAGATGATTCTTTGGAGCGTGATCATAATGAGCCATAAATGACCGCTAACTGTAAATAAAGAACGCCCGAGTAATACCCATTAACTAAGAGTTTAAAATTCAAAATGTTTTGCAACCGAAGTTGTAGATTTTGAAGTCTACAATTGTAAATTTATTTCTGGCTGTAGATTTGCAACTGTAAATTTCAAGTCTAGAACTATGTTTTTCTACCGACTATAGACTTCAACCTTACAACTGTAGACTTGCAAGTCTGCACCTAACCGTAATTTCTGGCCCAAAAACTCTATAGATGAAAAATAAAATTTAGGCAAAAGTTAACTTGTCAATTTGCAATCAAATCATTGCGATATTCGTGTATGCAGACATGCTCACGCACAAGTTCGAGTTACGTATGTCAAATTTGGCCATGATTTGCACCATTCCCCTGAATGTTCGTGTAGAGTGTGGAGGAGCATTTCCCAAACACTTTTATACAAGCTACATGTGGGTTCCTACATATATACCCACCTTTTCAAAATAAATTTCCAATGTAGGACAAAAACCTTTAACTTTTCCCTTCATTTTCCATTTGTTTCAACAAACTTTATAATTTAATTTCTCACTCACCAAACTTGGAATTGTGTGAATAATATACCAAATCAAAATCTACTGAATCGAGGCTCTCTTCGAAGGGCACATTTTCCAATAATTTACATGTAAATATGTCTCTGCTTTCCATATTTAAGGTAAAGTTAGTGTGATATTTCATTTTACGTTTCTAATCAAATCTAATATCACATACATTCTTCTCAATTAAGTTAATATCAAGTCACATTTCAATGAAGCTAAACTCACGTTTCACACTAATGCCGAGTCGCAAGATGCAAAGAGTACGAGATAAATATCATATTCGTTCCATAACTTATCTACTTTTTATTTTGGTTCTATAATTATTTACTTATTTAATTTAGTCTATAATAATTTAAATTTACCCAAATTAGTCCCAAATAACCAAAAATCGCATTAAACGATATTGTTTTGATCATGTGTCAATCACGTGGTACTATTTTTTTGTGAAATAGGATTATCCTCTAGGGATTAATACCATTTTCATTCCATAACTTTTCTATTTTTTATTTTGGTCTCATAAATATTTATATTTTTATTTTAGTCCCATATTATGTATAAATTATATTTTTCACACATGCCACACTGACTCAGTAAATTTTCCCAATAAATTAAATTTAACTTACAAATCATAACTTTACAATTAAAAATTTTTAAATATAATATTAAAACATAAAACTTAAAAAAAAAAAACGATACTCACACACGCGGAGTACTAGACATTCATGTCCTCTTGTCACAACCCTCCTCATTCGAGTGTTGATCTTTGTTCGAGCTCCGCTTAGGTTCTAGAACTTGCTTCGAGTATTCCTTCTCGGTAGTAACAATCTATAAATCTTTGATCTCTGTAGCTCTATTTTTGCCCAAATTATTGTTGTGATTCAACATCGATGTAGATGGCAATTGGAGGAAGGTGCGCATCTCCGGTTGCCGTCTAAAGTTTTTGGGATCCATGAAAAACAATTTATTAAAGAGGCATAATTTGCTGCAGAGTGTTGAGTTTGTGTAGACAGTGGTTTGAATTTAAGTTTTAGGTTTTAATTTTGACATTACATTTTAAGTTTTTTTTTTTTTAAATTGTAAAATTACTTTTTGAAAATTAAAGTTTGTTTTTATATTTAATTTATTGGGGGAATTTAATAGGCCAGCATGCCACATGTGAAAAACAGGATGCATAACTCGAAATTAATATGATTTTAGTCCTATAACTTTTCTACTTTATTTTGATTTCATAATTATTTATTTTTTAATTTAGTCTCGTAACAATTTAAATTTACTCAAATAAATCCCAAATAATAAAAAACTTCATTCAACGATATCGTTTTATTCATGTGTCGATCAAGTGCTACTATATATTTTCCGGCTATTTGAGGCTGATTTGAGTAAATTTAAATTGTTATTAAATTAAATTGAAAAGTAAAATAAATAAATATTGAGATCAAAATGAAAAATTGAATAAAATATGGGACGAAAATATATAGTATTACTACTCCCATTGAATATAAACCGCCATGAACAAATTATGGAACTGGGATTTCAAACTTATTGCCTCCACGTCGGTTTCCATGCAAGAGTTGCATAATAAAAATTTGTACTTATCTATAGTATATATAGCATAGGTGAGGTCATGTTTTAATACGAGAATGTTTTAATTTGGACCACAGAATCAAATCAAAGACTCTCAATTATATACATACATATAGATCCTCTCTCACTAAATGCATGGTCCAACCAACATATGCTGCAGCATGATTGGAGCTTCTAATTAAGCATTAACTAATGACTCACTAATCCACACGCTAATCACAGACTTCCAATCTTAATCACATTCCAAATCCCGAGAATTATTCAGTCAAAAAAGGTGGCATGGGCTGCTATTTTAAGGGGTAATGGGGATTCATGAATTGCATGGGGTGAAGGGGCTACAGACATGGCACTAAAGAAATGGATCCATTTGTTGCAATGATTTTCCGACAGACACACGTGTTGGGGAGGGGTGGTACGATGGGCATTGATCGGGGTACCTCGGATTGACGCGTGGGGGAGCCCCCCGGCAAGCATCTGTGCTGCGGTGGTTGTTTATTATTGGTCGAGAGAGCCCATGTGGGGATGGACATGTTCACGTGCATGTGGTTGTTGAATATCATCTAGTCCAACGTGGCATGCTTTTTTTGGGATTTTCATCAACCTAACCTAACCTTCTGATGGTGATTTACTAAAAAATATAAAAATAAAGCATTTTGGTGATAGCATTGGCGATCGCTTTTTTATTACTAACTAATACTCCCCAAAGCTACAGAAATTTGCACACTTTTTTTAGTCGAACGTCCCCAACAAATTTATATACTACTAAAAAAAATATTAATTTACGTACATACTTACAAATCTAACCTAATTTTCAATTAATTAACATATATATATAAATATGGAGTCGGATGGTGATTTACTTAAAAATAAAAAATAAAACTTTTTGATGATAGCATTGGCAATTGCTTTTTGGTTACTAACTAATATTGTCAGTCTATTAGTGATCGTCTATCGGTGATCGTTAAAACACGAGTTGCTAAATTGATATTTTTAGTGCAGAACGCCAATTTAGCCGCTAATTTGAGCTATCATTTTTAGCGGAGAACACCAATTTAGCGATCGCTAACTGACCAGAGTCACTTTTTTTAAATTAATTAAATTAGTAATTTTATGTTTCTAATTTATTTATATTTATATATATATATCACCAATTTTAGTTTTATTTATCAATTTAACATTTTACACAACAAATTTTTTAAATTTATTAATTTTTATGCATTTAATTGTATATAAATTCAAATTGAATCACTTTTTTTTAAAATTCATCGAACTAATTTCTTGTTGTTTCTAATTTATTTAAACATTTATTTCACTAATTTTTTTTTATAAATATAATACATTACACTACTAAATTTTTTAATTTGTTAGTTTTTTATGAATTTAATTGTATATAAGTCCAAACTGAGTTATTATTTTTTAAAATTTATAAATTAATTATTTTTATTTCTAATTTATTTGACCAACTTTTTTTTAATATTTAATATATTACACTAAAATTTTATAATTTGTTAGTTTTTATGAATATAAGTATATATAAGGCTAATTTGAGTCACATTTTTTATTCATTAAATTAAATTATTTTTATTTTTATTTTTAATTTATTTTTATATATTTTATTTTATAAATTTAATATATTACACGACTACAAATTCACAATTTTTTTATGCATATAATAATAGAACATAAAAAAATAAATTTGAGATAGAACATAAAAAAGAAATTTAAAATAATTAGAACATAAAAAAATATTCAACAAACAAAATAAATAAATTATTAAATAAGAAAATAAATTATTTTACTGATCATCACCGGAGTCAAACCCACCCTCAAATCCACCACACTCCTTCCTTCACCTTGCTGTCACCACTATGAGGAGATGCATCGGGAAGTGGAACACCATCGCATCGTCTCCCTGGTGTCCTTTTCCTCCAATTTCTCTTTATTTTCAACACCCAGCGCTCTAGGTCGAGGGAAGGGTGAGAGTCGACTGAGTAATATGAGCTGCTCTACTGTTGGGCTAGCCGAACAACTTTACTATGACTGCTCAGTCCTACGATCTTTCTCTATTTTTATTCTGACCATATACAAATAGATGTGGTCCTCGTCAGATGGGTGTGGGGTTCTCCGCAATGGGTGCCGACTGTCACGCCCCAATTTCATAAACAGCGGAAGTCTCACTTTTATTTAACAATTTGAAAAATATCCTTTAGAGCGTGAACTAATCATGCTTGATTTTCTTTTCTTTTCTTTTAAAACCTTTGGGACTAAAATCAATTAATCTCTCATGATTTAAACAACGAATCCTAAACATAAATTTCATGCCTTCAAATATTAAAATTTAATTAATCATGCAATTTCACATAAATTTAATTCATAGGTTATAAATTAAAACTCACAATTTCACAAACTCCTAGAGATTTCATACTTTCAGCATAATTTCAGCAGTGTGTCATCGATGAAATAAATCATTATAAAATACTTAAACTAATGGGAAAATTCCATAAAAATTCATGTAGGTTACTGACTACCTCTATTATTCATCTATAATTTTTACCAAATTTTATCCGTAACTGACTTTTAACAAAAATTCGCGAGATTAGGAAATCTCAACAAACTGCCACATATGTTTCAAAAAATCATAACTAATTCATTATAACTCCAAATCATGCGATTCAAGATGCATTGGAAAGATAATTAAAAACTGTAACTGAATATCAAATTTAATTTACGAAAACATTGAATCACGAAACCGTAAAATCCCTTAAAACTTACTAGAAGACAGAAACACATAAAATCCTACACATGCAAAAATACTAAAACTCATATAAATAATTTCATACAATTCCTAAAGTATCTCACATAATTTCACATAAGGAAATCCAATAAAATTCATGTAACTCAAAGAAAACCTAATTTAATTAATTACGTGTTCATGCACTAAATAAATTCATAAGCATGCAATCAAACTCCTCAAGAAAATCAAGAAGTATCATAACTTAAAACAAAATCTTGTAAAACAATCAACCAAATAACTTGCAATTTAATTCTTGTCCATTATCTTATTAATTTATGTCTCTCATCCACCCGCCTCCATCGCTTGCCATTCACGCCCTTTACTCAACATAATCTGAAAATATTAATTTGGTGAAAGGGGTGAGTAATCATAAAATAATCACTCAGTGGGGACGTTAGTTCGAGATCTACATATAATGGACATGCATACTTGAAAACATACCAACCATAGACATAGATGATACGACTTTCTCGTATCCGTGGAACATATTTGATACGACTAAATCATATTCGTATACATAGATTGATATAACTAAATTGTATCCGTGGAATTGATACTCCCGAAGAGCATCCGTGGAAATCTCGACACCACAAGGACATCCATAGACGTTAGCACATAAACATATAAACAAATCGACAAAACATTTAAAAATCGAACCATAGATACCATTTTTTCACCATGAATCCCCACCTTTGATTTCTTTGAAAAATACGGGTTGTGTGTACGTCCGGCCTGCTAAAACCTTGCGTCAAAACTCTACTTCTCCTAAAACTTTCAAACTCTCGAAAATAATAGATCCTATTTACTCGCTTGGGAATTCTCGAAAATATGAAGGTGTGTGTGTGGGTTGACTGCCAGTAAGGGTCCTATATTTATAGGATGGAAAAGATATAGGGCTTGAATAAGATATTGGTGAATATATGGTGATGATGGATGAATTTTGGGCTTGGTAAAGTATCTTGGCCGAAAATATGGCCTAGATATGGTATCTTGGCCGAAAATGAAGATGTGAAAAATATGGCATAACATATCTTGGAACATTCTTGGGAAATCTTGGTCATATCTTCGTAATCTTTCTAATATCTCCAATATAATAAATCTAACAACCTCAAGACTTCATATAATTAAATCCTAAGTGCTAATTTCGAAAATCCTCATAGAATAATATTGTATCTCTCTTAATAAAATAATAAGGACTCTAACTAACTCTAAACATTGATCTTCCAAATTTACCCTCATTCTTGTAACAAACTTTGAATTTTCTCTCTCCTAAAAGTACTCCTTCTCTAAATTTTGAAATCCTCATAAAATAAATAATAAGAAAATCTAATACCAAATAAATCCTCAATTCTACTTAATAATCCATAGCTTAAATCTATTTATGCTGGGTGTGACACCGACTGTGTTTGGGCCTAGGCAATGGTCTCTCACCTTATTCTGAAATTAAACAAAATATAATCATAATTTAATATTAATTAATAGAATTAAAGATTAATTAGAATTAAAATATAAAATACTTATGTGGATATGGGTAATAATACGATGGTGGGTGGACTCCCTAGTCTCCTAGTTCACCGAATGACTAAAACTTGACATCTCGAAGTGGGAGGGCGGTTGTCCGTGCTCACTCTCCTATTACCAATCAAATCAAATTAAAATAATTTAAACTAAGAAATTTATAATTGAGTATAAAAAAATTAAATACTTACAAATGCAAGGTAGTGCTCGTAGATGATCTGGGAGGTAGTTTGATGCTTGGCGATATTTTGCCCAGTAGGGTCTCTAATTCGATTCTTCCGGGACTTCTGGGACTTATTTTGGACATCCAAACTAGTCCAGTGGACATCCAAACTAGTCCAGTGGACAACCAAGCCTCTCATATGCGCTAACCATCTGATGTGATCCCCAGATCAACCACCTGGCCATCCATCCACAATCTCTTCAAGTCATAGAAGATGTCTTTATAACGATCATGTGCTTTCACGCAGAACATCGAGTATACGACATCGTCGTATGCCTTATTCCCAATGTATTTTTCTACGATTAAATTCATAATAAAAACTTAGAAATTAAATTTATAATATTTTAAATATTAATAAATATAAATTTATAAATATACTTTAAATTCTTCTAAAAACTCCATTTTTCAGTTGGTATTTCTACAATGGAGCGCCATAATTCCAGGTCGCGTTCTTGATGTTGTAAGTACTGGGAAGCAAATTACAATAATAAAGATTAATATTAATGATATATATAAATAAATTGTTGGGATACAATCTGAGTTATTTTTTCAGATCCCAAGACCCTTGACGAATTTGCCTAAGTACTATGTATCACGATTGTATAGTTCAGAATTAGAATATACTTATTTTATTTATAGGTGTTCAGTTCAGGGGAACGTACTGAAGACTGAAAATTGAAGGGAGACGCCCTGAAGATCCCAAGTTAGGAAGAAGTTAATTCTGAATGTCATAAGTCACATTGAGGATTAATACAAGATGTCTAACATGAAGATGAAACCTGAAGATCCTGAAGAGCTTGTTCCTAAAGCTGAAGTATAGTCAATCCTGAAGGATACCACTGATGGTGTTTCTACTGAGTAATCTAAGCATGCTCAGGTTAGAACTCATCTAGTGAAGCCGGACGAAACCTGAGTAATCAGGTTGAGTGTCTCTCGTACTTACTATTTGCCTATTTTTAGAACCACACGCAAGTGCACGTGATCGTGTATAGTTGGGCAAGTTACCAAGTTAAAATATCTATTCAAGGGAAACTGATTAGCGTTTAAATATGCATATATTTTATTTATTTTGTGTACTATAATATATTGTTTAGCGTATTTATATATAATTCACACTTTCTAATTAGTTATAAGTACGTACTTATGTTTTCTATATTTAAGAGATGTATATATAATTCAACATGACCATTATGTCTATTGCTTATTGTTGAGGTCATAAGTGGAGTTATACTTATCCAAATTTTATGATATTCAACACCTTAGACAATGTACTAAATACTTAGATATTTTTGTGATCTAATTTTACAAGTTAGGAATGTAATTGTACTCAAAAGTGAAGACTCCATTTCTGTCCAAACATTGGACTCAAAATACATTTTTGTATTTGCACAATATTTGGTGCCTCACTAATGCAATAGAAACAATTCCAGTTTTATTTGATCACTAATTCGTTTCTCTACAACTTGTCTTCATGGCTAAAGTGTCAAAAGTTCCGGCTTCAATGGTCAAAATGACAATCAATGCAAGGGCTCCAGAATTCCGCCATCACTGGACACATGTTAGGAAATAATTCACCATAATTCACACAAAAGTCCAACTTACACAAGACCAAAGCCATTGGTTAGCCAAGTAATTCATCAAGATACAGTAAAAATATTAAAGACGTTGAATTTGTGCATGTTGAGATATATGTTTTTCAAGATACCACCATAAATACGCAGAGAAAAATAATTCAATTTGATCAACTTTACTATTCTGGTCATAACTCACAATCCAGAGATCCGATTTTTGAGATCTTAGACTCCTTAGAAAGCTAATCCAACGTCCTACAACTTTCATTCAGAAGTCAACATGAAATTCGGACGGCATGGGCAATTAAATTACTGATGTTTACAGGCAATGTGAATTATTTGCTAGAGCCCTCACCATTCACTATTTGGAGGTCTATATAAAGAGCCATTTAGCAACCTTTGAAGGCATCCAATTTTCCTTGTAATCCTTCTATCTTTAGTCTAGTATCTCTCTTAGAAATATGAGTTCTTATTGTATTAGTATGAGTAGCTAAATATTTTACTAGAGCTAGGGATGAAGCTTTAGTAAGGTATTAGTGATGTTCTTGGTTATTCAATAAAGATTTTCAAAGTTTCAATCCTTTAGTCATTTGATGAGTTTATAAGAAAGGTTTTGATTTGTTGTAGACTTATTGGCACAACAAATGCTTAGTTTTACATATCAACTATTGATTTTATAAACTTGTTAGAACAACTAAAGGAACTTTTCAAAGTGTTATATGTGCTCAATATTATATCTTCCGATTGAAATCACTTGATTGTTAGATTTCGATTGAGTTATCAAAAATAACCAAGAATAACTCTAGTATTTTCACTTAAAGATGAATCACGAAGCTCTAGTATTTTCTTACTCTATTGATACCTCTCAACAAGTTTATATCTTTTTTCTTCCAAATCTCCATGTGGTTCGACACTCGGTCTCCCGAGAAATTTTATTACTTGAAATCAACCTACACTTGGGTACGTCACTCTCAAGGAGCTATCCAAACATTGGACTCAAAACACATTTTCGTATTTACACAATATTTGGAGCCTCACTAATCCAATTGAACCAATTCTAGTTGTATTTGATCACTAATTCGTTTCTCTACAACTTGTCTTCAAGGCTAAAGTGTCAAAAGTTCTGGCTTCATTGGTCAAAATGACAATCAATGCAAGAGCTCCAGAATTCCGCCATCACAGGACACATGTTAGGAAATAATTCACCATAATTCACACAAAAGTCCAACTTACACAAGACCAAAGTCATTGGTTAGCCAAGTAATTCATCAAGACACAGTAAAAATATTAAACGAGTTAATTTTGTGCATGTTGAGATATTTGCTTTTCAAGATACCACCATAAATACGTGGAGAAAAATAATCCAGTTTGATCAATTTCACTATTCTAGTCATAACTCACAATCCAGAGATCCGATTTTTGAGATCTTAGATTCCTTGAATGAAAGTTGTAGGCCGTTGGATTAGCTTTCCAAGGGGTCTAAGATCTCAAAAATTGGATCTCTAGATTGTGAGTTATGACCAAAATAGTGAAGTTGATCAAACTAGATTATTTTTCTCTGCGTATTTATGGTGGTATCTTGAAAAACAGATATCTCAACATGCACAAAATCAGCGCCTTTAATATTTTTACTGTGTCTTGATAAATTACTTGGCTAACCAATGGCTTTGGTCTTGTGTAAGTTGGACTTTTGTGTGAATTATGGTGAATTATTTCCCAACATGTGTCCTGCATGTGATGGCGGAATTCTGGAGCCCTTGCATTGATTGTCATTTGACCATTGAAACCGGAACTTTTGACACTTTAGCCCTGAAGACAAGTTGTAGAGCAATGAATTAGTGATCAAATACAACTGGAATTGGTTCAATTGGATTAGTGAGGCTCCAGATATTGTGCAAATACGAAAATGCATTTTGAGTCCAATGTTTGGATAGCTCCTTGAGAGTTACGTACCCCAGTATCGGTTGATTTCAAGTAATAAAATTTCTCGGGAGACCGAGTGTCGAACCACAGGGAGATTTGGAAGAAAAAAGTTATAAACTAGTTGAGAGGTTTCAATAGAGTAACAAAATACTAGAGCATCGTGATTCATCTTTAAGTGAAAATACTAGAGTTATTCTTGGTTATCTTTGATAACTCAATCGAAATCTAACAATCAAGTGATTTCAATCGGAAGATATAACATTGAGCACATATAACACTTTGAAAAGTTCCTTTAGTTGTTCTAACAAGTTTATAAAATCAATAGTTGATATGTAAAACTAAGCATTTGTTGTGCCAATAAGTCTACAACAAATAAAATAACAACAAATCCAAACCTTTCTTAAAAACTCATCAAATGACTAAAGGATTGAAACTTTGAAAATCTTTAATGAATAACCAAGAACATCACTAATACCTTACTAAAGCTTCATCCCTAGCTCTAGTAAAATAATTAGCTACCCATACTAATACAATAAGAACTCATATTTCTAAGAGAGATACTAGACTAAAGATAGAAGGATTATAAGGAAAATGGGATGCCTTCAAAGGTTGCAAAAGGGCTCTTTATATAGACCTCCAAATAGTTAATGGTGAGGGCTCTAGCAAACAATTCACGTGGCCAGTAAACATCAGTAATTTAATTGCCGATTCCGTCAGTATTTCATCTTGACTTCTGAATGAAAGTTGTAGGCCGTTGGATTAGCTTTCCAAGGAGTCTAAGATCTCAAAAATCGGATCTCTGGATTGTGATTTATGACCAGAATAGTGAAGTTGATCAAACTTCATTATTTTTCTCCGCGTATTTATGGTGGTATCTTGAAAAGCAGATATCTCAACATGCACAAAATTAGAGTCTTTAATATTTTTACTGTGTCTTGATGAATTACTTGGATAACCAATGGCTTTGGTCTTGTGTAAGTTGGACTTTTGTGTGAATTATGGTGAATTATTTCCCAACATGTGTCCTGTGATGGCGGAAATCTGGAGCCCTTGCATTGATTGTCAGTTTGACCATTGAAGACGGAACTTTTGACACTTTATCACTGAAGACAAGTTGTAGAGCAACGAATTAGTGATCAAATACAACTGGAATTGGTTCAATTGAATTAGTGAGGCTCCAAATATTGTGCAAATACAAAAATGTGTTTTGAGTCCAATGTTTGGACAGAAATGGAGTCTTCACTTTTGAGTACAATTACATTCCTAATTTGTAAAAATGGATCACTAAAATGTCTTAAGTATTTAGTAAATTGTCTATTGTGTTCAATATCATAAAATTTGGATAAGTATAACTCCATTTATGACCTCAACAATAAACAATAGACATAATTGTCATATTGAATTATACATACGTCTCTTATTTATATACAAAACATAAGTACTTATAACTAATTAGAAAGTGTGAAAATATATATAAATACGCTAAAAAATATATTATAGTACACAAAATAGATAAAATATATGCATATTTAAACGCTAATCACACTCCCCAACCAGAACATTACTAGTCCCTAGTGATGAAAGCGTAACATTATTTTGTGAAGATGCTTTTACTTGCATCTTATCAATTCTTTGTTATAATATATCTAAATTAACAAACTATTGCATTTTAAAACTATTTTATGTTCAATACAATCTAAATAGACAGTTTGATAGTCATCCTCTATTGTGCTCAAGTTAAGTGACAAAAGGTATGGAGTTCACGTCATAATTCTATTATCTTGATATTTTACTATGGTTAACAACTTTCATGATGAATATATATATTTATTTGTTTTTAACAAGATAGTTATTAGAATAAACAACTCTTACTAGTGGATTTCACACGCCTTACATCTCTTAATGTGGCTAGTGTTTATGCTCAGACTCTATATCGTGAATATTTCTATCATATAAGCTTGGTTATACATCTGTTAGTCAATCAGCAATGCATGCAACATAAGTTAGAAGGACTTTATTTGGTTGTAATGATGCTTAGGATGAAGTTACGAATAAAATCGGCTCTGGATTTTGACTCAAAGTGGTCTGCAACCAACTGTGGGAACATTTATATTCAGGCCTTGATTCACATCTTTAAATATCTTTAATACTGTCCTTCCCCGTCCTCATCATTATTCCGATAAATATCTTTTTTTTATTTTCTCCTTTTTTTTTACACCTTCACAAGAATAAGTCACCTTACGCATTCCTTGAGAATGGATAATTATGATTTTGTGGTAAAAGAAAATATTTTATTTAGACTCAAAGGGGTTTACTAAGGCATTAAAAATTTCGGTAGGTTCTATAGGAAAATAACAGTAAGTCTTAATTGCCTTCATCATTCTTATATATGCATACAGAGTGACTGATACAGATTCAAAACAAGTTCTGAAGAACATAATTCATGACAGAGTATCTCACATAAAAGAATGCTCAAACATACTATTTAGGCAAAAATTCTCACAGGGTAGGTTCATATCCACTAAACAAAAATTGCAGTTTTCTAATGTAAATCTTGTTAAAAAAAAAATTTCAAACAATTAATTGCAACCATTTGTAAAATATAAAAGTTAGTAGAGTTATTCAACTATAGTCCATAATCTTTTGTCACTGTGTGTGTAAATGAGGATTACTTATAAACAACTATTAGAAAGTACTTAACCAAAATAGAAAAGAAATGTATCAAGTTTGTTAAATTGCATATATTAAAATCAAGAAGCTGGTAAATTTAAAAAGTCGTGGTTGTGATGCGTCTCAAGGGTATAATGAAAAGATGAATTTTCTTACCCCCTTTACTCTGCCATTTTTATAGTGTTTTAAAAAAAAATTATTATTAAATTTTTTTAGTTTTTTAAAAAAAGAACTCAACTAATCCCCACCCTCAATCTAAACAACACATTGTCCTCAATGATTAATAGACGAAATTGTAAAATAGAAGAGATTACCTGATTCAACAGAGAAATTTGTAGCAATAAACCTGAAATACGCAAACAGACACATATATATATTTATGCATTTTTTCATTTTTTTAATTTTTTATTTATTTATTTTTTACAAATGTAAATCTAAATCATCTTGACTTTTTCCGAGTCGAGTTCCAAACCACTTTACCTGAGACATGATTGGGCAACTTTTAATCTCACAAGCATTGAGTCTTTTTATTAATTGTTCTGGATCTAAATCTGCTATAAAGAGTTGACGTAGTGATTCTTCAATAAAACCTTGTTGCTTCACATGATCCAAAAAAGTTAGTAATCCATCATAATAACCATTAATATTCAGTAATCCAACACGTCTTGAATGAATACTTAAACATGACCAACATATAATGTTAAAAATTTCTTCCAAAGTAAGAATACCACCTGGAAGGGCTATAAATGCATCAGAGTGTTCTATCAATTTTGGCATTCTGTCCATTAAGGATGAAATCTGTATTTTCTCACCAATTGTAGTAGGATAAAATCTTTTTATACCCGTGTGAATGACTCCTAGAACTTTAGACCCTCCCTGTTGGGACAATCTTAGTGTTTTGATTAGATCCCTAAACCCCTTGATGAATTTGCCTAAGTATAGTTCGTCAGAATGATAGTTTCAGGATAGTCAGGTTAGAATAGAGTTTTCTATTTACAGGTATTCAATTCAGGGGGAACGTGCTGGAGATTGAAGACTGATGGAGACGTCCCAAGTCTGAAGTCAGAAGCATCCCCAACCCTGAAGGTCTTGATCGTCCTAAAGATGATCAACTTGAAGCTGAACCCGAGAAATCTGGAAAGAGTCCTAAAGCTGCGCTGAAGCCATCCTGAAGACATCCACTGATGAGGTCCATACTGAGTACACTAAGCATGCTCAGGGTAGATTTCATCAGTGAAGGGCAAGCGTGATCTTGATGAGGCTGAACGTCTTACTGATGTTCATAAGTCCTGACTTGGGCTTGGTATCAGTTTCTATGATACTTGTAAGTCCTGACAAGGCAAGGTTACACTTGCAATGGAGTCTGAGAGACAAGAGAATGTCAGCATCTCCGTAGTAAAGACAAATATTTATTCTGAGTAAAGAACGAGGAACTCAGAGTTATAAATGTACGAGGATCAGTAAAGTCTAAAATCGACAAACTAGCCGTTGGACAAACGACCAGTGAGGAGGCGACACATATGTACTGAGACTGCACCGCATTTAATGTTTCTCAGAGCTGCAGGTGGCGGATCAGAATGATGCCATACTTAGTATGGGTTAGACAAGGACAACCAAAGCCTGCACCTACCCTAAATAGGAAGGTTTGAAATGGATCTCCTCCAACGGATCTATTTCAAAACTCCCTATAAATACAGATGACCTTGCTCCCATTCAAGGTGACGGGAAATTTCCAAGTGAAAGCATCTCAAGATTCCAAGTACTCAAAGAAAATTTGAAGCAACACTCTGAAGTTCTAAATTTCCCTAGTGTTGTAGTAGGAATCAAATCTGTATTTTTCTTAGAGTGTTTATCCTATCCTTAGAACTATTTTATTAGAAGGATCAGCACACAATAGTTGGAAACGTGAATGTCAAACCCCTCAGTCTGTGAGTTGGTTGGTTAGAAGGACTGAGACTTGTAAAACGTCCAGGGGTCGATTCCTTAGAGAGGAAGAAGGCTACTCGTGTCCCTTGGCATGTAAAAATCAAGTACATATCCTCAGTGGTAGAAGGTAGCTTCCTGTTAAATCAGGTCGGGGACGTAGGAATTGGTTATCTCCGAACCACGTTAAAAATGTCCCCTTGTGCTGATTTACATTCTTGCTCAGGATCTGTCATCATATTAAACTGAGCATATTTGCATTGTTCTCAAACCATCAGGACTGATCCTTCATCCTGATCATTAAAACTGTGTACCAGCCTTAAACACGTTTTCCTAAGCAATACTGATAAAGTTTTCAGGAACTAAAACGAGTAGGCTCACATTCCGCACTAACTCTAGCTTACTGAGATAGCTATCCAACTGATCTGCTTCCGAGCTGTCAGTAGCTTACTGAGATAGCTATCCAACTGATTTGCAAGTTTGCACCATCTTTTTAATATGTAATTGTTAGGTAATTTTTGTACATAATATACATTCATTACCCTCAAGCAATGGTTGCATAATATGCCAAATTCTTCAAATTTATTATAATCACACCTGAATAGATTCATAGCAGTGTCACATACTACTCTAGTGTTTCGTCCTCCATCATCACACTTAAAATTATAAACCAAGGTTGTGTCATAGTATTCAACAACAGTCTAAGAAGCAAATATAGACTTTGAGAACTCTTGTTCAAAATATTTAAATATGGTGTGTGTGTGTGTATACCTCTGCAACGTGTTTTATAATCCTTTCATTCCAAAAATAGATCCAGGTATCATTCTTGAACAATTGAATTCATCCTTTTCTTCAGTCCTCCTCCATTGAGTTAATGTGTCATTGAAAATCTTGTAAAAATTTGTCAAATTTGTCTGCTTGTTGGCTTTGAATGCGATTGCATGAATCATGCTTTCACTTCTTTGAGATGATCTTATTCCGGCAGAAAATATATTCTTGCTCAATGTTGTGCACCACTTATCTTTTAGATTGTATAATATATTAAACCAAGCATTGTTGTCAAGCCCATAAGTCGATATCATGTTTCTCCAGCTGGTTTCAAACTCATGCACATCATTACAACATGTTAAACAATGGTTGGATGCATTTTGAAATGGCACATCTCTTTTTAGTTCTCCAAATATGAAAATTGCATTTTGTTGGAAGTGCCAAAGACACAACATATACCTTGTTTCTGGAAATTCCTATTATAAGAATATAAGTAATAAAAAATAGCTAAAGACAAGTTTAGTAAAACACAAACAGTAAATTACTAATACATGTAGACCATATCAAATAACAACATCCAATTCCAATCGAGCGAACTCTTTTACTAGCTCTTGTTGATCCGTCAACATGCAACTGATACCGCCTTTTCGACTCAAGGCGTCTGCCACTACGTTAGCTTTTCCCGGATGATAGCTAATCGTACAATCATAATCTTTGACTAACTCGAGCCAACGTCTTTGCCTCATATTCAACTCCTTCTGGGTGAAGAAATACTTCAAGCTCTTATGGTCTGTGAAGATCTCACACTTAGCCCCATAAAGATAGTGTCTCCAAATCTTAAGTGCATGCACCACTGCAGCCAACTCTAGGTCATGAGTCGGATAGTTTAGCTCATGCACTTTCAACTGTCTTGACGCGTAGGCGATTACCTTCCCGTGTTGCATTAATACACATCCTAAACCTTGCTTTGAGGCGTCGCTGTAAATCACAAACTCTTCGGTAGTGTCCGGAATGGTAAGTACTGGAGCTGTGACCAAACGTTGCTTCAACTCTTGGAAGCTCTGTTCGCATGCTTCAGACCACACAAACCTCTCTCCTTTGCGAGTCAACTTTGTCATAGGTGAAGCTAACCTCGCAAACCCCTCGATAAACCGTCTGTAGTAGCCGGCTAATCCGAGGAAACTGCGGACCTCATTCATATTAGTTGGTGCCTTCCACTCACTTACCGCTTCTACTTTCGCTGAATCCACTTCAACACCACTGGCTGTAACCACATGACCTAAAAAGTTCACGCGATCTAGCCAAAACTCACACTTTGAAAATTTTGCGAATAACTGTTCTTGTCGAAGTACTCCCAAAACTACCCTTAAGTGCTCTTCATGTTGTTCATTACTCCGTGAGTAGATCAAGATGTCGTCAATAAAGACGATGACGAACTGATCTAGATAAGGATGGAAAACCCGGTTCATAAGATCCATAAACACAGCTGGGGCGTTACTCAATCCAAATGGCATCACTACAAACTCATAGTGTCCGTATCGTGTGCGGAATGCAGTCTTTGCCCTATCACTTTCCTTCACCTTCAGTTGATGATACCCCGACCTCAAATCGATCTTCGAGTACACACTTGCTCCTCTCAGCTGATCGAACAAGTCATCAATTCTCGGTAGTGGGTACTTGTTCTTGATGGTGAGTCGATTCAACTCTCGGTAATCAATACACATCCGCAATGACCCATCTTTCTTCCTTACAAACAAAACGGGCGCTCCCCATGGAGATACACTTGGTTGTATGAACTTCTTGTCTAACAGCTCTTGCAATTGCACCTTCAACTCCTCTAGTTCCTTTGGTGCCATTCGATATGGGGCTTTCGACACTGGGGCAGCTCCCGGTACCAACTCGATTGGAAACTCCACTTGACGATCTGGTGGAATTCCCGGCAACTCTTCTGGAAACACATCAGGGAACTCATTCACAATGGAAACCTTTTCGAGTTTTATCTCTTGAGCATCTGTACTCGTCACTTGAACAAGGTAACCTTGACTTCCGTCCTCCTGCAACATTTTTACTGCTTGCATCGCTGTGACTATCAAGTTTCTTGTATTAGGTCGGGCCCCATAATACGTCAATTCCTCACCACTGGGCAACTTGAGTGTCACTTCTCGTTTCCCACAATCAATTGTGGCGTGATACATAGCCAACCAGTCCATTCCAAAGATGACGTCAAAGTGTTCCATCTCTATAACATGTAGTTCTCCTCCAAAGTCTCTCCCGCAAATCTTGAGCTTCGGGTCCTTAACTATTTTACTAGTCATAACTGTTTTACCCGAAGGTATACTCACTTCTAAAGAACTAGCATTCTCTAACACTATACAACCAACTTTGGTACAACACCGGTTTGCAATAAAAGAATGAGTGGCACCAGTATCAAACAAAGCAGTAACCGGTATATTATTTAATGTAAGCATACCTGCCAAAGTATCTGAAAAAGTATGATCATCTCCCGGCTCTCCATTGAGTGAGTAGACACGTGCCCTAGTAGTAGTTGCAGTATTCTTAGCCATCTGGGGGCACCTGCTAACCGTGTGCCCTGGTTGACGACATTTGTAGCATATGTTCTGACCTATAAGGCACTCGCCACCATGTTGTTTTCCACATTTAGGACACTCGGGTTTAGCCACTTGACTCCCCTGTCCTGTTGATGTTCCTCGCCTCTGAAGTCCTTGGTTGGGGGTTTTCCTTGATCCACTAGGCTGACTGGTATGGTCCCACTTTCTTTTTGCATTGAAGTCTCGGGACTTCCTATCGTAGTCTTCCTTCAGACAAGCCGCAATCTGCTCGGCTCTCTCAAAAGTTTCAGCAAAAGATAAGTTTTCGTGTTCGACCAGAATACTCTGAATCTCCACTCTCAGCCCTTTCCTGAAACGATAGACACGCTTTTGCTCAGTGTCGACAAGGTGTTGAGCAAACCTTGCCAGTTGGCTGAACTTCAGTTCATATTCAGCCACAGTCCTAGTTCCTTGCTTCAGAGCCAGAAACTCACTTTCCTTACTATCCCAGTAGGACTGGGGATAGTACCTCTCCATGATGATCTCCTTGAATCGCTCCCAAGTCAAAGCATTCCTGTCTGCGGCAGGGCGTATTCTCCAGTAGCTGTCCCACCAATGATCAGCATCTTCAGTCAATTGGAATGCTAAACAGGCAATCCTTTGTGCATCAGTGCACTCAATCAGTTGGAAAATCCTCTCCATGGACCTAAACCACTGTTCGACCGCTTCTGGCCCGTCTCGACCATTGAAAGTAGCAGGCTTGTACCTCCGAAATTGTTCCACTACAAGTGCTGTAGGATTAGCAGCAGGCATTGGGGCAGCTTCATTTGCATACGGGGCGGCCCTAGGTCTCCCTGGTTCTCTAACCTCAGTTGGTTCCACACAAGGGTCACGACGAGGAGGCATCTAAAAGAATGTCTTATAAAGTAAGTACTAAATCCCAAAAAGTCTAAACATACAACTTCTAAGCCATTCTTACTGAGATTAATCCTTAAGCTGTTCGACATGCACCATAAATAAAAAATAAAAAAATTCATTTCTCATATAAAAACTTTCATAACCTCATGCTTTAATAACGTCACGTAAAAATAATACCTTGAAATACCTTTCTTGAAAAATTTTGGATACTTTGACGGTGATCGTGAGCGATGGTGGTGATGAGGGAAAAGTCTTGTGCTGCTTGATTCACGTTCGTACGTAGGACAAAAATTAATCATAATTATTGTTATAAGTTTTTTTTTTTTACAAGTCTACAGGAACGTAGACCTGCTCTGATACCACACTGTCACACCCCAATATTAATAGGTTCTAATTATCATGCAACAGAAGACTTTTCTAACACAGATTAAATATTCAGGAAAGTTTTAGGGCGCGACAAAAAGAATAAAATCTCTTTAATCACTCTTTTAGAAGTTAAAGGACCAAATTAACTATATATACACAAGCATTGCAACGACATAAACCTAACACAATTAATCTTATAGAAATGTGTATAAATTATTTAACCATAAAATATCAAGGGCACATACTCTAATCATTTGACAATGTCCAAGTAACTTAACTATTTTAAATTCCCATAAAATTTCTGCTGCGCGTCTTGAAGAAGGACGAATTATTTGAAATACTTATTTAACTCCGAAAATTATGAAAATTTTTACACAAGTCCTAGACTTACTATATTTCATGAAAATATTTTTTATAAAATTTATTTTATACAGAAAAATTCCCAGATTTACGATTTTGGCAAAAACGGACAGTTTTAACATCTATTTTTAAAAAATATCACATCTCACTCATATCTAATCCGATTTGAGCAAGATTAGATGCGTTTTAAAGTTGGGTCATCCTAGTTTTTGATTATTTAAAAAAATTACCAAAACTGTACATGAGAATTTCCAGAAATTTTTTCCAAACTCACTGTATTAATAAGGAATCCATGCCATTTTTAAACTTAAATGATTAATAGTAAAAATTCAGATTATAAACATTCAATGTCCTGAGATTCGTACTAAATCAAAAACATTCATACACAAAACATACATTTTCGTTAACTGTAGTAGAGAAAATCAAATAATAATAAACGAGTACATAAATAATCCTATTTGACTCTATTATATGCCAAAATCCACATTACAAAAGCACATATAACACATTCACACTACACAAAAGAAAATTTTGGAAAATGACTTACTGACCTACTGACCACTTTACACACATATATTTAATTTATAACTCTACCATATGGTATATGCCTGAACAGAACAAAAGAATCAAATAAACATGAATTCCAAATGAACGTTCAATCCACAAATATTCTTTCCATAAAAACTAAGCTTAATCAATGTCCAGGAAGTTCAAATTAAAGCCATTGAAACCTACTAAACTACTGGTCCATAAATTCCATGAAATACTTAATTAGCAAACATGCAATATGAAATACTTATCACGACTTCTCAGTTCCTTTCCCTTTTTCCCTTCCTCCACCATGCCTCGGCGATCACTCATCGTCGTATCCTGCAAAATATATAATTGAACGGGGTGAGTAATTGAAACAACCACTCAGTAGGGTTAGAGTTCTCAAATTAATTCAAGGACATAACACATTTCGCATACCCATTAACCTCGTAATACATTCTAGGATACGATAAACATCGTTCCTCTCGTATAGGATACGGTATCACCGTTCCTCTTCGTAAACCTCGTAAAATTGCATGGAAGGTAATTATCTCAACCCAAATTAAGATTAGAACTCATACCGTTCACCTTTGTATTTAAACCCCACCTTTTGTTTTCAAAACTTTGATGAAAAGTCGCTGTAAATATTTGTTATGGTGCTCTTTCGTCGAACTGCTCTACACCTTACAACCTTAAGCATATGGCAGTACCAAAAATTAGGGATGAACTCAAATCGACAGCGAAAGTTGGGAAAAGAAAGCTGTCGACTGAAGACTCGAACAATAAAAGGACAGAATAGGAAGAACTTACCTTTGAATTGATTCCTAGACTTGCTGCACTAAACTACTCTCGAAGGAAGAAATGAGAAAAATGCCGCCTATTCTTTTCTTTGCAGAAAGAAGGAAATTTGAAACTGATGTTTATACTCTTAAAAGCTCTCGCATTGAAAGGAAAGAAAACGAAACCTCTCGGCAGTCTAGACTCTATAGTTTTATAGAAGATATGAAATTCATCATGTATATCTGTGTACACGTAGGTATCTCTCAATCATATCCGTAAAAATCTCAATCCTTAGTTGCTAATGACGGTTTTGAATAATAGGAGTGGGAAGACCGATGACCTATTCTAACTTATTCCCCAAGATATTAATCATAATCGCTGAAATTGAATCCACTTTGGCCGAAAATATCTAACTCCTTAAAAGACTAATTTATCTTAAAATTAATTTACACCTAATATTTCATAATCACTTAAATAAATAAAAACCTTAACCTCTTAATTAATCCG
Source organism: Prunella vulgaris (assembly GCA_026898435.1). Taxonomy (NCBI): domain Eukaryota; kingdom Viridiplantae; phylum Streptophyta; class Magnoliopsida; order Lamiales; family Lamiaceae; genus Prunella; species Prunella vulgaris. Next base: position 938,760 of record JAPKLY010000048.1, read on the forward strand.
TATATATATTTGTATACTTAAATCCTAAAAAGAAGTCAAAGAATACATCTTATCCTCAATTTGAATTTAAATTAATAACTCCTAATTAACTTAATTAATAATTTAAATCCTAATTAGACAATAATCCACGAAATAATAATAATAATAATGAGGAGCCACATAATACGTCAAAATCTGCCACTACATAATTACTAATTAGAAGAGATAAATTCTATCTAATTTACAAAGTCATTCTTACCCTCAAGATAAATAAATAATTAAATAAAACTTAATATCCAAATTAAATTCTAAATCCCATAACTTAGTAAGTGGTCCAAAATAATTCTAACATGCCCAAAAAATCAAAATAACAATCTTAATATATATACTTAATAGGCTCTATCTCAAAATTAGTCCATAAACTTTTAAAAGCCTCAAAGAACATAAAGGACCAAAATTAAAACATAATCAAAAAAGGTCGAAACTACTACTTAAACTAAAAACGTACTTATTTAAGCTGGGCGTTACAACCATGTTGAAAAGAAAGATGTGTGCCTTATAAAAATCCACACTGACAAACAAAGGGCTGACATACTCACAAAACCTCTGGCTGAAGCTAGGTTTCATGAGTTATCAGTGGAGTTAGGTCTACTTGATCCTGAGTCAGGAAATTGATCAGACTACTAAACTCAGAATGAATCTATCACAACAGATTCACAGGTCACTATTCAAGGGGGAATAATCAGGAAATAACAATGCACTCAGCCGATAAAGTCCACTGATATCTTCTGATAGTCAGTAGAGGTTACTCTCCTGAAAATAACTGGACCGAGCAAAGTCCACTGAGTACTCCACTGAGATAACCTCTGACTGACGGTTACTTTATTGGTAACCGTGCCTGCGGCGTATTTAATGCGATATTAAGTGTGCAGTAAAATCTCTGGAGATGGCTTTGAGCAGTTATCTCTCATGAAACGCCTCACTTTTAACTGTCATCCTTTTAAATCCTAACCCTTGATCTAAAAACAACCCATTTTCCATTTTTAGTAATAATTACAAATTACTTGGGAAGTTAAATCACTTTATCTTCCACAATAGCCCTCTCATCTCAACCGTAGATCCAATTTCTAAAGATTAATCCCCACCCTTGATCTACAATATAAATAACTCCCACACTTAGTAGTTTTTCACACGATTTCACTACTCTCATACTCTCAATCTTTATCAGTTTCAACCCTTACCATTCAACCATTCTCTCTCAAAACAATGGCCCAAATCTACATAGACTACAAAGAGCTCTCAAATAACAAGAACTTTTGGTATGAACCAATTGTTTGTTTCAACAACCACAAAGTTCTCTCTGACCCCAACCTATACCACATTAGAAGAGCTTTTGACCTTGTTAGAAATGCTGGCCTTGTTAGATTCTTATCTAAAGGCCCAGAGAAGTGCTATGACAGGCAGGTGCTTGAGTTCTTTGTTGATATGGAGAAAAGTCATACATCCATAAGATCTGCAGTCATGGTGGAGAAAAGTGAGCAGAGGAAGGACAAGAAAGGGAGGGATGTCTTTGTGCCTGTAATGAGGAGGCACAAGTTTGTGCTAAGACATGAAGATCTGCATGACATCTTTGGATTGCCAAATGAGGGTTTGGACCCAGGGACATACATCCTTGGAGAAGAGGAGCGGTTTCTGGACACTATTACCAAGAAGAAGGAACAATATGTCCCAAACTTCAACAAAAAATTACTCAAGCCTGAGTTTGAAGTGTTGGCAGAGATTGTTGGGAAATGCATTCTGGCCAACCAAGGAAGCATTGAGCAAGTGAGTAAGATAAAACTAAGATTGATGGCAGCCATTGTCAACACCACTGAGAGAGTAAAGTTCAATTGGCATCAGTTCTTTATCTCAGATTTGAGGGAGGAGAGAAGCAAGTTGAAGGAGATCAAGGGAAGAATGGTGATTGAGCACAAGTTGTGCTATGCTTCAAAGGTTTCTCTCATCCTTGAAGCGCTCAACCTGAAGTACACTTTTACTGACACAAGATCATGGAACAAGGCTAAGATCTTGTTCAACTCTGAAAAACTTTTGGACAAAATGAAGGTAGAGGCCCCATCAAGAGAAAGGAGACAGGAGACCACTGTTCCTGAAGATTCAGCAGATGACAGTCCTCCTGTAAACATCAAGAAGAGGGCATTGAAGCCCAGTGAAAAGATGAAATCCCATAAAGAGGAGGAGTTGGAGAAAAAGAAGAGGAGGCTAGTGAAGAAGGCATTCATTGAGAGCAGGGCCATCAGCAGCAGCTTTGAGACATCCACCACCCACTCATCTGCTAAGAAATCCACAGAAGAGGAGGAAGAATGCTTGAAGTCCCCTATTCACCTTCTAGCCACCACTGCCCTGAAGGGGATTAAGGAAGGATAGGAGGGTGAGGAAGCATAAGGAGATGAGGAGGAGGAGGAGGAAAGTTCAGAGGAGACTGATGAGGAGGATGCTGAATCTGAGGACAGAGATGAAGAGAAAGAAGCCTCAGAGGACTCTCAAAAGTCCACTGAGGTAGCCAAAATCACATCCACTGAACCCACAACACTTGAAAATCCCACTGAAGCCTCTCAACAGCCTGAAAGTGTAGCCAAAACACAACCCTCTGTCCCACAGGCTAGTGACATTTTGTCACCACTTGAAGTAGCAGATGAGGAGGAGGTCTAGTACACTTACTTGGACTCTCTGAAGGAGGAGGCCAGCTATGAAATTGAGCAACTATACCTTGCCTTAAACTCCCATCCAACCCTCAAGGACATGTTTGAGTGGGTCAGGCTACTGGTCAAGCTAAAGGATGTCTATCTTTATGAGTTGCTGGAGGCAGTAAAGGGGAAAGGAGAAGGTTACTGGAGAAAGGAAGAGAGAGAAGTACTTGAGTTTGCTCAAGTGAGGAAAGTGAGCCTGTTATTTGCTGAATGGGAGTTTGGCAAACTTGTTGCCAAAAAGCTAGATGAAGCAAGATTGATAGAGGGGCCTAAGGACATGTCAGCTGAGGATCAGAACAAAGATGGAGGAGATGGTGAAGCCAACCCAACTGAAGGGGGTCAGGCTAGTGCAAGTCAGGAGCCATCCCAGGCCACTGGGAGTCAGGGCACTAGAGGACAGGCCACTGAAGATCAACCTGAGTCACAGGGGACTCAGACAGAAGTGGTGCCATCCCCTGATGAGACACCAATTGCTCAAATTGAAGGAGTGATTCAGACCGTTGTTAAGGCTGTTGTGGAGCCTGAGTTTGAGGGAAGAGAACTTGCAAACCTGACAGGCAAAGTTGAAAACATTGGGGTTATGATGGAAGAGCAATCAATTGAGACTGTTGTACTGGATGAACATCTTGATCAGGTAAAGGATTCTAACCTGAGTCTCATTACTAATATGTTAAGTAATGTGGATCAGATGGAGATGCATCTCTCCAAGGAAATCAATGACCTGAAGGCCAGCGTAGAGTAGGAGAGGCAGGCTCATGCACAAGCCATTGTTGCAGTCAGGCAATAAAACATTGAAGAAAGGGAAAGGTTGATACAGGCTACCATCACAGCCATGGCAGGAGGCTTGATGGAACGAATGGATGAATGTATAACAAGGAGGGAGGATGCCCTGAAGGCGAAAATTGAAACTCAGGTGAGGCAGGTACTTTCAGTGCTTCCCACTCAGGCGGCCACAAATCTGATAATTGAGGAAAGGCTAAAGCCGTTCACAGACTTTGGAGTGGATGCTGCATTTCACCTGAGGGCACTCAACGAGGAGACAGAGCACTGCCTTGCCCATCTGAGAGTTGTGGAACAGGACACAGCCAAGCACTCAGTTGCTCTTGCCGAACTCTCTACAAAAGTTAGCAAAAAGGGGGAAAGAAAAGAAGGAAGGCATGTCAGGCCAATGGGAGGCCCATCAATGGGCAAAGGACCTGATCCTGAGAAGCTTGTGGCAGATGTAAGGTAGGAGATTGACACACTTGTGAAGGACGGGGAGCAGGCCACTGCTCATGAAAAGAAGAAAGGGAAAGCTGATGCAGGAAGGGAGACCAGGCTGTCAAGAGCCAAAGAACAAATCTTAAGGGAGAAAAGAATGAGGAGTGAGCAAAGAAGTGGAAGTGTGTCTGATTCTCAGGCCACTAAGAGAAGGAGAGTCATGGTTATTCAAGAAGAAGAAGAAGTCAGAGAATTGGTAGTTGAAAACCCCAACCCCATAGCCTCACTTGCACCTAATCAGCCTGAAAAGGTGCAAACCACTGAGGATTTGTTCAGGCCACCATCTCTCAGTCCCCTGGCCCAGGCTGTAAAGGCAGGGAAGTCTCTTGACGAGCATAATATTGAGAAAGCATAGGAGAAGAGAAGACTGATGGAAAGTGGTCAGCTGATGAAACCCCCACCACCTAGGAAGGCAAGGAACTCATATTGGAGAATGAAGGCCAAGAGGAGCCAGAGTCAGGCTAGTGAGCCTATTGCCAAGTTTCCTCACATAGATCCTTGGGTTCCCAGAGACTTTAATGACTCTTGGGAGGAAGCCAAGAGGGAGTTTGTGTACTCCTTCTATGTGACAGGTGAGTTTACAGGAGTGGAGGCTGATGAAGTCTTTCATCAGAAGATGGTGGAGAACTGGCCTGCCCTTTATCCCAGGATTCTGAATGCTTGGGAGGAGCATAGTGGAGGAGAGCAGTTCAAAGCTCCTGGCCCTATTCTTTTCATACCCCTAACAGGTGCAAGTGGGGAGGTGAAGATGCAAGAGATTTTGGGGGAGTGGCTGCTGATCTGTGAGTAGCTTGGGTTTAAAGGACATAGCAAGGAGGTCATGGAGAGAAAGATGGAAATGAAGAAGAGGGTTTTTAGCCAGTATGGACTAGAACCAGCATTTGGGAGCCTGTAAGGCAAGTGGACTGAAGAAGAAAGCAGAAGAAGAAGTTACCTTTGTATTTTTGTTTATTTTTGGGCAGGATAGTATCTTAATTGCAGTATGAAACTTGTACACTGCAATCAATTCTTAAATTAATGAAAATTTTCATCCTTTGAGAACAAGATAATATCTCATTATCTGTTAGACTTATGCACTACACTATAAACTGCTCAACTAACTTGCAAGTACTCATTCAGGGGGAACTTCTGAAGTTCAAAATTTTTTCTAAGTATAAGTCTACTGATAAGAGTTAGACAGACTAGGTCTTTGTTCTTATCAAAAAGGGGGAAATTGTTGGGAAATTACTTATAAAATGTTTTGATAAAGTCCCAAAGACCCCCCCCCCCCCTGATGTCTATACGTATCTCTAAGACTTAGAAATCTAGCCTAAAGTGTTAGGAGGCTATGATAAAAGCTTAGAAAATAAGTTAATGTAAAACAGACTACTTAAGTTAAAGCTAGTCTGATGTGTTTAGACTAGTCTAATGAAGGATTAGCAGATACACCCACTTGCTGAAGAATGCACCTCAGAGGACTAAGTTCAATCAGCCTGTAAGAACCCCCCTGAAGACAAGTAACCTGTTTCATTAAATGTTATTCAGCATTAATGAAGGAAGTTGCAAACACATAAATGAAGAGTTAAATGCAACAAAGAGAATGTTCCAAGTCACCTGATGAAAAGACAGAGGACTTCAATGCAACCGTTGTGACTGGACTGAGGAACAATTAAGTCAGACCAATGAGAAGCTGCCACCTATGTACGGACCTGACACAAAAGACTGACCTGTCAGTACCAAGATCAGAAGCAACCAACAACCTAGGATGGCACAGTTTTCAAAGGCGGTTGCATTAACTCTAAGTAGGCATTTAGTGAGCTCTCAACCATTAATGTTAAAAAGTTGACCATCCAAAATCTGAAGAAGATCTTGAAGAACGTTGGACTACAACATTTCACAGATTTGACCACTCCAAAATCTGAAAAAAATCTTGAAGAACGTTGAAACACCAAAATAGCTTAATTTGAAACTATCTCTCCAACGGATAGTCTTTCAAATTAAGTCTATAAATACAAGAGTTGAAGAAGAAGCTAAGTACGGGAAAACTAACAAGCTCATCTGAAAATCTAAAAGCTGTCCAAAGATTATTATATTCTCAAGCACTCGAAATCACTCTAGTTTCCCAAGTGCCCACATTGTTTAGAGCTCAACCTTGTATTTAGGCTTACACTGTAATATTTTTAGAAGCCTACTGAGGTAACCCAATCTAGATATTGTTCATCACTGTAAAGGGTTATCTCAACCATAATTGGAAAACTCAAGCCCTTAAACTGAAATAGGTTCAAGGCTGTGAGTTGGTGGAAAGTAAGCTGAGGAGTGTCTCAGTCTGAAATCTAGAGAGGACTAGGACTCAGTGAGAATCCTAGAGATCAAGAGAAGCTGTTCTTGATCAGTGCACCTTGGCACTCTAAAACAAGGAATTCCTGTGGTCAAGGAATTCTTTTTTTAAACCAGGAAAAGTGGATGTAGGAGAGTTTAACTCCGAACCACTATAAATCTTCTGTGTCTTGTGTGCTTTAATCCTTTTGTGTGAGTTATCAACTTTAATAGGTTTTTGTATTAATCCGATGCACAACTAAAACTTTGATCAAACCTACAGGCCACTTATCAGGGGACCTTCAAGTCCACTGATACTTTAAATAGGTAGCCTGTACTTTTAAAAGTCTGCTGTAAAAATACTCTTTTAAAAATCTGTACTTACAGGTGTATTCTCCCCCCCCCCCCATACACATGTTATTGTCTATTTGGGACCAACATCATGTCTGATCTGACAAGAATACTTTCTCAACTTATGAGTCTGCTGGTATGAGGAGGCTCCACATGGGAAATCAAGCCACGTCTGAGGTAGCTGGGGTTGACAACGTTGTTCTGAAGTTGACCATTGACAAGAATCTTACACTCCGAGATGTTTTGCATGTCCCTGATATATGCAATAATCTGATCTCTAGATCTGTACATGTACAGAATAATTTTAAACTTATATTCGAGTCGAATAGGGTTGTTCTTAGCAAGTACTCTGTGTATTTAGGCCGTGACTATCTCTACGATGATCTGTTTAAATTTAGCACTATGGTTGTACTCCCTAAGGGAAAAAATGTTACGAATAAAGAAGCTTCTACATCCTCTTATATTGTTGACTGCTCTAATTTATTGCATTGTAGATTGGGACATGTAATCCTAAGTCTATAAAATAATTATTAAATCTAAAATTATTTGACATTAAAAGTGTTGAAACAAACCAAAAATGTTAAATTCGTGTTGAAGCTAAAATGACAAACTACTATTTCCATCAATTGAAAGAAACACTGAACCTCTAGACTAAACACACACCGATGTGTGTGATTTAAAATTTGTTCAAACTTGAGGTGGAAACAAGTACTTCATCACGTTCATAGATGATTGTACTAGATTTTGCGACGTTTATCTTTTACATAGTAAAGAATGAAGCGTTAAATGCTTTTAAACTATAAAAAATGAAGTGAAAAATCAGTAAAACAAACGAATCAAAATGGTTCGAAGTGATAGAGGTAGTGTGTATGTAGCATCGATTGAGAAAGTATGTGTTGAGTCTTACATCTACACCAAATCACTGCTCCCTATTCACCTCAATCAAATGGTATTGCGGAACGCAAGAACCAAACACTTAAGGAGATTATGAATGCAATGCTTATCAGCTCAGGTTTGCCGCATAATATGTGGGGGAAAGTTGTTCTATTGGCTAACCATATATTATTAAATAAAATTTCATATAAGAGTAAGGATAAAACTTCTTATGAATTATGGACAAGGCGGGAACCATCGTATAAATACCTCAAAGTGTGGGAGTGTTTAGCAAAACTAAAAGTGCCACTATCCAAAAGTTTTTGGGCAGGTTTGACCCACTATTGAAAGTCCAAATTCATTAAATACGAGTGTTGACTAAGAGATGACTCAAAATTGAGTGGTATACACAGCCTTATTAAGGAATGTCGTGATTGATCAAAAGCTGACCATTACCATAAATTCCGGTCTGTCGTTATGGAAACATTGAAAATGTGTTATCAGAACGTTTAGCACCGCACTGTTATATATGTTAATGTTGAAATTGATATGAGGGATTGATTGTCATCAATCTTATAAGATATTAAGGAAATGTGGTCAAATGACACATTCTTTCCCCGGATATGAGTGAAGGTTCATCTATAAATAGGTGTCCTCATGCATTCTTGCTCCAACGAAATTCTGATTCTCTTCTCCCACATGTTCTCTGCCAGTTCAAATATTTTCTATTATTCGCCGAAGCTTCTAGTCCTGCGGTGCTGCACACTTGAAAGCAGTGTCATTTTACCTTTGGGAGCGTAATTCCAACCGACGAGCACCACCGAGAAATTTTTGCTTTGCAGAAAGAGGTCTCCTTGACTCGACACGAAGAATTTTTTAATTGTTGTATTTTTCTTATTTCCGTGTATCCCCCGCCCCCCAGATGTATTTGTTTTGGTTTTATCACCTCCTCACTCCAACAATATACTCCCTCCGTCCCGGATTAAAGTTCACATTTTACTGCACATATATTTTAAGAAAAACTATTTTATATTGACTTTTGAACCAATATATAAAGAATATTTTGAGTTTTTATTTTATTTTTTAGGGTGTAAAATTTATTGTGAGAGTATTTTATTTTCATTAAAAAACTTATTTAGTTATTTTATGTGTTATTATTAACTGTGTTCGAATTTATATAGAACTTTGAGGACTACTACTCTTTTAAGTTATTTTTTAAATATTTCAAAGATAAATTGATTTTTTTAATTAATTAATTTTAAAATGCCAAAGTTCATTTAAATTGAAAATAAAATTAATAGTCAAATATATTTTAAGTCTTAGTCTTGTATGCACCAGGTGCACCATGCAACTCAAGTGCATTTTTAAAAAGTTACACAAAATATTACTGAAAAGTCACACATATTATTGTTGAAAAATGTATTTTTAAAAATACAAACACATATTATTGCTTAAAAATGTATTTTTTAAAATACACTTATATTTTTAAAAATATATTTTTCAATAATAACATGAGTGACTTTTCAGCAATAAATAATATTACATCCGTCTCATAATTGTTTTCACACTTTCCTTTTTCGTCCGTCCCACAATTATTTTCACACCCTATAAATGGAAACTATTACTTTAATTTTATCCTCACTTAATTCACATATTTACACAAAATGTCATTATTTTAACATTCAATCCAATTAATCTTATTATTTTAATAATATAATTTTACATATTATCTTATTTTTCTTAAAAAGTATACAATCCCAAAAGTAAAAATATTTCTAGAACGAAAGGAGTATAAATTTTAAAAATATACTTGAATTAGACAATGTAATTGATGCTGTAAAGAGTTACTCATACTTTAATTCAAATGGATTGAAGTAATAATTGAGAAATTTATGTCACTACCTAACTTGCACAAGAATGGCCCACAAAAATATTACATTCTGCTATTGGCGGAGTGACATGATTGAATATTTATCTACGTTAATAATTGTACTCTATCCTCTCATCAGTTGTACTTAACTTTATTTAAGTGATTTGATAATGAAATTTAGATCATCTATATATTAGTATATCTGTTATATTTTTATCATCATGCATGCACCCATAATATTCATTTGTATTGCACACAGCTGGCACAACGGGAATCCCATTGTCCTATATTCATTAATATCCTCATCTTAATTTAGACAAAATTTTCTATATGCTCATATATATATATTAATTATTAATATTTAAAAAAAATAGAGCTACACCTTAATCTATTTATATCGCCTACAAAAAAATTAATCTTTACTAGTATGTAAAAGGTTATTTTTGTGACGAACATTTGATCTTGTTTGTGATACCAAACAGTTATACAATGGATATTGGAGACTTTGAGATTGATAGTAATAGATCTATAATTTTAATATTTGTATGTGAACTAATACTATTATATATTTTATTTTTTAATTGAATTGCAATTTCAACAATTGTTTGATATATATTAAGATATCCCACATCGATAGTGAGTGTGGTCTTGGGTGGGCTTATAAGCCTCGGCAAATCCTCTCACTTATAATCTTGGTTTTAAGTGTAGAGTTAGACCTTCATACATGATATTAGAGTCACCCCTCTACTCAATGTTTGGATTCACCTGTGGAACCACGTGTCGACTCTGATGAATCTCTTACATGAGGAAGAGTATTAAGATATCCTACATCGATAGTGAGCGTGGTCTTGGGTTGGCTTATACGCCTAAACAATCATCTCACTTATAACCTAAATATAGAGTTAGGCCTTCATACAATATAATTGGTACACTCATTGAGATTTAGAGTTTTTTTTTAGTCGAGCCTCATGCACTGAGGCACCTAGTGCATGAATTTTAGATTTTTATACTCATCATATTTTAGTTAAAATTATTATCATATTCTATTTTGACAAAAATTTATACAGGCTCGAGTTCACGATGAATTCTGTTTTATCAGCTATCATTGTCATATGTACACACTATTGTTGTTTTGTATATTCAATATTAATAATATGCATATACAATATAACTTCTTTTGAGAATCTGAATTTACATAAACTCATATCATTGTTATGTATAATTGCTATCACTGTATTCATATACACTATCGATGTTATAAGAATATAATTGATTTTCTTAACAGTGATACTATATGAATAACAGTGATAATGAATATACGTAACAATAGTAGTTGACAAAATCGAAACTCGGGTGCATACAAAGTTTTGTCTTTATATCATATTCTTAATTAAATCTAGTATTAATTATTAATTTGCATGTATCATTTACTTATATCATTTCACCATGTTTACACAAAACAATTCATAACCGACTCTCAAATCCTCAAAATTACGTTGAGACACTTTTATATCCCTACTTACATTCGAAAGAAGAAAAAAAACAAATAAAATGAAGCAAACAATAAACAATAAAAAGATAACGATAAATTCAAAACAGGCGGCAGAAGCAACTGTTTTGGAACTTGAGCCACCACACACATTCCAGCTTGGCCACTGAAAATTCTCAATAAAATCTCTCTCTCTCTCTCTCTCTCTCTCTCTCTCTATTTATACCCAATAATCTTCAATCCCATCTTGATTGTGGGAATTCTATTTCATACTACTCTACATAGTTTAAATAGTTTCTCCAATCCCACCTTAGCTATCCACCATTACAGTCATTGTCTTGTAGAGAGACTCAACAATATCAATTGTTGCTCACAAAAATGAAGGTAATTTATTTATATATTTTATTTATTAACTAATAATCCTCTAGCTATGGGATAGTCACTTGAGTTTAATTGGTTAATTTTTTTTCTTTGTGAATCTTGATTTAGATCTTTAATTGGTTACGAAATAGACGTAATGGAAGTGAAGAGATCAACAAGCCAAATCCAAAATCAATGCATTGTAAGTTCTTTCCACTTTTCATCAATTATTTGTTGCTTAGCTCTAGCCTTTAGATTTACACACATGCATGTTTGTGTGTGGACTTTTGTGCTTATGGGATAGTGAATAAAGCATATGTTATGGGATTCAAATCAAATCCCTACCATAATTTTTTACCTTTTTCAATTTAATATCTTAGTATTTTACTCATGCTATAGCAAATAAAGTAACTGTTTTGGGACTAAAATAAAATTCATCATATAACATTTTACTTTTTTCCATTTAATATTCAAATTTGACCTTTCAATTCTAAATCACTGAAAAACATCACTTCAGCGTGTGTCAATCACGTGTCTCATCGAAAAATAAGAATCGAACTCATTTCAGTGTTTCTAGAGTGATTTGGAACCGAAACAAAACAATTTGAATTATTGAATTACATATTAGATCAAATTGAAAAAGTGAAAAATTATGAAAATAAATGCGAGAAAAGATTTTAAAAAAATCATGGCACAAATTTAGTTTTAAACTTCATCAGTTATATATTTTTCACCTGATTTATCATCTAATGAATCACAAAAATTGATTAAATACATACATGCACAGATCATATCAAGAATCAATCCTGCAAAGAAGAATTCTCGGATTGGCCAAATGGGTTGCTAGCAATTGGGACATTTGGGAACAACAGCAATCTCAAACAATCCGAAAAATTGTTCATCAGCAATCAATTAGATAATAGTGCTGCAGCTGCAGAGGAGCAGTTGGAACAAGTTGATAAAGAGCTGAGGTTGTTACTAAGTAACCACATTTGTCTTGACCAGCACAACCTCTCCGTCGAGGAATTGCTCGATCGGTTGCTCCAGCACGAGAATGCATCGGAAATCAAAGGCTCTCAACTTGAGAGGAATGCCAGCAGCAAAAAAGACATTCAATCAGACACCAAGAAACGCGGCATTGGTAGAAAATCGTTGTCTTTTCTCATCAAGAAAGCGTTCCTCTGCAGTGGAGGATTCGCGCCCTCTCCCATGCTAAGGGATCCACTTTCAGATCTTAAATTGGATCACTCAAGAATGGAGAAGGTTTGAACTAATTAATTACACTCTGAAATTAATATATATAAACACACATACTGAGTTGCAAAGTTTTTTTTTTTTTTTTCCCATGACTCCTTGAGAATTAAATTTTGATTTTAAAAGTGTTAGCTTTTTCGGTTTAATTCCAAAATTAGTCTAATTTTGGCTCAACAACTTCAAAAAATTAATACAACATGAATGTCAAATTTGATTTCATAGCTTCAAATTTAATTTTTTTGTGACAACTCATATGAAACGAATACAGTTTTCAATTTTTGGCCAAATAAAATAAATTATAGTATTATTTTGTGACTTAAATCGAAATTACTAATTATTTTGTTAACCAATATTGGACATTTATAAGACAAAAAGACTTTTTTTAATTTTAAAAATTTTTGTTGTTCTAAATCTAGAAATACAGCTAATTAAAAGGCATCAAATTTGGTAGCAAGTTCATGCATACCTTTCTTATGATAACAAGTTCATGCAAAAAATGTAATTGATCGGGTGAGAAGATTAGATTTTTTTTTTTTTTGCTATAATAGGGAGATGGATACATTTAATTTGGATCTGTCTCACAAGTCGTTTGATATTACTTTGTTTCACCAAAGATCTTATCATTGAGTTGATAACATTATTCATTATATTATTGATATATGTTAATAATATGTGCACCTTTTTATTTTTTTTAACATTCGAGTTAAATTGATTGTAGATATTGAGAGCTATGTTGCACAAAAAGATATACCCTCAAAGGCCTACTCCAAAGAAATGTTTGGACATGGCTGAGATTGACGGGGACGAGGAAGAGGTAAACCATGAAAGCAAATGGGTGAAAACTGATTCAGAATGTAAGTATAATTATAAGTTTGCATCTACTCCCTCTGTTCAACAATTGTATGCACCTTTTTTTGCACGTGGTTTAATGCAATATGTCGGAGATATTTTAAGGTATTGTGAGGTCCGTTTATGAATAAAGTGAATATTTTTGGAAAGTATATCATACGTACTTTCTAAAAATAATCACTTTATTTATAAACGGACCTCACAATACCCCAAAATATATCCTTCGACATATTTCATTAAACCAAATGCAAAAAAGGTGCATATAATTGGTTGATAGAGGGAGTATATAATATCTTCCAGTTATATATATATTTAATTTAATTATAAAAATTCATTTGTTGGGGTTGCAGATATTGTCCTAGAGATATGATTTCATACATAAAGGGATGAGATTATAAGAATCGAAGAATAAAAGAAGAGATACAAAGTGAATTAGATTTCCAAAAATGATGGGATGTGATGTGAATATCAAAACCCATGATTTCTGCATTGTTTTTTGCTCATTGGAGAAGCTATATATCATCATCAGGAGGAATAGTAGTGTGCATAGTTTTTTGCCATGGCACAGTAAATGTGATTTTGCCATGGTTTGCAATGCTATGTATTTTCTTGTTTGAAGATGAAAACAACGCACCATAACTTTTGACTCCTCTCAAATTATGCCTTAGCCTTCCATTGTGCTTCTACACTTGCACACCCTCAAGCGTGGGAAAATTTCAATACGTAAAAAATAGTTACTCCCTCTGTTTCATAAGAATTTGCACATTTTTTTTCTTTTGGACGTCCCACACAAATTTGACACTATTACGGGTACACTCACAAAATTATACACATATTTACCTATACGTCATTACTTTATTTATAAAATATTTTTTTATTTTTAAATGTGTCATCACGTATGATGCAAATTCGTACGAGATAGAGGGAGTATATCATTGAATTACCACTTCACAACTCCCCCCCCC